>OZ026609.1:2423400-2433400 GCA_964020085.1 Micromussa lordhowensis
GCAGGTCCGTCTGTCTGTCTCTATATCAGTTTGCAAGTCTGTCTGTCTGTGTCTCTGCCTCTGTCTTCAAGTCTGTTCGTCTGTCTGTCCGTTTACCTGTCTGTCTGTATTTATGTGACTCTGTTGTTTGGTCGGTCTGTCTGTCTTTCTGTCCGTCTGTGATCGCCTGTCTGTTAACCCGAAACTAACGAATTTTACAGATTGGTGTTACGAAAAGGAAAACCAAATTAAGTCTTACAAGAGGGAATTTAAACGAAGATGTCCATAAATGATCTCATCGTCAGAGCAACTCTAAACGGTCGACTCCGATACCAGATATATTGTATGACTAATACACATGCCAGTTTGTTTCTACTGCAAATTCACCCTTCAATAGTATGGCGAACGTAAAATAGCAGGCAGCACTACACCTCTAAATCAGAGGCTAGTCAGGCTTCTAATGACTTCTACTGAAGCTTCTAGTTGCCATAACTGTTTCCATCGTAATTGTGTTACCAGATCCATTGTCACGGTACTCGGGAATCACGCCATTCGTGTTACTGTAAAACAGCTGTGTAGTCAACCGAGAAAGTTCTCTACATCCCTCAGAACAGCAAGGAACGTTACTTTGCGTGTCCCAATTTAAAAATATAATCCTTTAAATACACTTCAGCACGGAACAACCAGTGTAAATGTTTATCATAAAATGTAAACTGTTGTTTAGGGAGCCCTTTAACATGCTCATATACTATTCACATGACCGAAATGAACTGAGCTGAGCCAGGAACAAACATCCACGAAACCACTGACGGATTAGCTAGCGTCTCTTCCAATCCTGTCCCCCATTTTAACAGTCCTCGTTCTAACAAACAATGTCTGCTTTATCGTCAAGTTTGTTTCACTGGAGAAAAACAATCGCTCAGTAATCTTCTCACTGTTTTCCAAGCCTCCTGCGGGGGAATCTACAACGAATAAGAAAAGAAAAATAGATATATATCTCTTACTAACCTCGTTTTCTCGGTCTGTACTGTACGATACAGACCGAGCTTCGAGCTTGAGCCATAAATCGAAGGGAAAAAACGACTGAAGATCCGTTAACTAACTGTACGGACCGAGAAGACGAGGTTAGTACGATATTTATTGTTTCTACTGCGTGTCTGACGAGTTCAAGAAATGATTTCAAGTCACGCGGAACGGCTTCAAATGACTGGCGTATTTACGGTCGAAACCAAAGCGAGTCAATTCCGAAATCGTTGTTAGAAATGTCGTTAACGCGTTTTGTCCACAATTTAAAGAAAACAAAAAGTTTCAAACTTGTATTTGCCACGAAAGTCAAGAAACCTTGGCGACAAATCACGAGAGATTTTGGCAACCAAGACAGAACTCTCGGGCTGTAAGTTTTGTGGACCGTACAGTACTCCTTTATTCTGGAAAAAAAAAAAACTGATTTCGATAACGCCTTTCACGATGTGTGACCTAAAAATAGTTGAACCTGGAGTACCTAGTTCATTATAGTTTACCTTTAACTTGAGACCAATTTGCTTGTTACTCTTAAGAAATAGAGCTGTTTTCAATTGAGTGTTGAAAGTAATCACGCAATTCCTTTGGTTTTGGTTTTACTACGGTTTGGGATTGGCTGAGTAGTCCAATTGCTACGTTATTGGTCTGGGTTTGGTTTTACGACACTCCATTGAAAACCACTCTACGTCAAACATGGAAGACGTGTTTGACCACATTTCCAAACACCGAAAATACGACGCGCATAATTTTTAACGAACTTCGAGGTAATTCAGTGGAAAAAGGGTTAAACACTGTCTTGAGTGTTTGACATATCTTCTCGATCGAAACTAAAATTAAGGAGAAAACAGAGAAATAACATCGTTAAATATCTATGCTCATCAAGATCAGATAACCTTGTTTAACCTTGATGAATTATTAGTGAGTTGGAGAAGTTAGCACTTCAGTTCTGATATAGTAAAACTCTGACGAGTGACATTTACCGGCACCATTTCAAATCGGTCTTTACCTCGTGTATCAAGTCCGTTGCAGTGGGGCTCAGTGAGGGTAGAAGTGTCCCGAGCAGGAGCCTCCAGCCAGCTGGTGTGGTGTTCCCGTCACTACCGCGCATGTTCACTATCCACGGACACCAGGTGCGATGCTCTGATAGCGTGTGGAAAGTGTTCTTTTCTATTTCCTGCAAAATAATACGCAAATCAATACGCCATTTCATTTGCGAGTTGCCTTTTGTGTCAAAGCAAGTGTTTGTACAAGACCATTCATACCAGAAAGGATTTCCCCTGCAAGTTGATACACGTATTTATCGAAGCAAAACTAATTTATGAGAACAGTTCTGCAAGAGGGAGAACTCGCTTTTTTAAAACAGAAAAAAACGGTAACTAGGAAATGACTGTTAGGAGAGACCAGAGGTATTTTTTCTCTGTTTAGTTTTTTCAAAGCTAATACCCTTTGACACTCATTCATTAATTTCTCGGAAGTTCAATTGGCCCGCGATTTGCTAAGAGACGTTGCTTAGCAACATGATATAATCCAAATGGCGCCATGTTGACTTGACAACATTCAGTATGCTTGCCATCATATACAGCCCCGTTCCCAGGGTCCTATCTCTTCTCACTCTGGAACTAGTTGGCAGCACATAGTGGTCAAACGATTTCTTGCCTGCTGAAACCAGATGAATGAATGAACATGAACTGACATTATGTACTACACGCCAAAATGACCCAGCAAGTCAGGCAATGATTTGCTTGTAAGACCTTGGTTATACATGTACCTGTAATCTCCTTTTCTTTGCCCTTGGTCCACCATCCTCTCTCTCCAGCATGCTCTCCCTGCCACACCCCATGAATTCCAGCTCCGATTCAACATCCTGGAGTCTCTCTGATAAGCTTTCGTTCTCAACCTCCACACATAAAGACTCTGTCGCCTCTTCACCTGGCAGGTTGGACAGAGAGCGATGCAGAGGAGACTTGAGACCCATTGGTTCATATGATTTGACAGTCAGTGTAATAGAAGTCTCTGTTTCCTCGTATTCCTTTTCCATTGTGGAATCCTCAGTTGAGGTTTTGTCTGCCCTATCACAACCTCCACCCTCTTCCATGGGCTCTGATTTCTCGGCCTCTGGGCCAGTACTTTCATCATCATCCCTGGCCACTTCCTGGTTGCCGCCTTCACTACTCCCCCCACTGCAAGACTCCTCCGGGTCTGGGATCTGCACCGATCTTCTTTCCTTGTCAAACATTTGTCCTGTGTCAAGATAGGGAGGAGCATCCTGTCCTTGCCTGTCATCTTGTTCAGACGGACCATGGGTCAGGGGAAAGAAATTCCACACACCCAACTCCCGTCGGCACATGGAGCAGGACAGAGTATTCAGTTCTGGTTCATTTGCTATCCTGTAGGGAATAAGTAAATATACAATACAAAGTCATATACTTTTGGCAAGACTTTTTAAAAAATGGGCCCCAATAAAGATGAGTCAAACCTCTCGGTTACAGACCCCAAAAGGCCAGAGCTGAGTGTCTGAACTATAAAGGTGTCTCAGTCTGTATTATAGACGTAGAGGTTATACAAATTCATATTTCTCTTGGAACAAGTGAACTGTCTGTAATACAGACTTCAACTGTATAAGATAAAGTTAAGTCTGGTTGAAGCTTAATGGCCCATCAGGCCAAAGGTTAACTCTAGGTTCTACGGTAGTGTAGCAGCTCTCATAAGCTTGTAATTCAATTTGTCGTCATGGCAGCAGCTGTTATTGTTTTGCGCTAGGGGGTATTGTTTCTGTTGTTTGTTCTATTGTCCTCTCAAAGGGTTTCAAGTCATTCATGTGAGACCTTACGAGAGCTGCTACATGACTCGGTTTCTATGGACTGAGGCCGCTAGATATATTGCTACTCTCCTAGTCCACCAAGTTTGCTGCCGCTGGTACCCATTTATACACTTGGCTGAAGAGAGGCACTGTGAGAGTAAAGTGTCTTCTTCATGAACACAACCTAATCATCCCAGGTAAGGCCTGAACCCAGACCGTTCACTCTGGATTCCAGTGCAATAAACACTGGGACACTGTGCTTCACACAACTGTATATGTCATAGTTTAATATGTGTTTTAGGTCAGAATGATTTCAACCTAAATTAATTTGTTTCAACCTAGGTTAATTTTTTTCCAAACCAGTTTATGCGTTCCTTCCAATTTTTTTTATTTTTTTGGGGGGGAGGTTCTTTAAAAGAATAACATACACACCACACCCCCCTCATTTTCTAACTCTTTCCTACCCTATCCTAAGACAGCTAGTTACCTTCCCATCCATCCACAAAGTGCAATGATACAAGATGCTTTAGATGCTTGTTCTAAGTCCAGTTCATTTCTTGTCCAACTGATGCTTCCTGGGTCAACTAAATTCTGAAGTCCTTCAATATGTCCTGTTGTCAAACAATCCTGAAAAAAAAAAATGACAATAGCATGAACGTTTAGAATGAGTTGTAAACAAAGAAATAAGGGGTTGCCAAATGCCAGTGATAAAGAGCAAATTGGAAAACAAAATTAAAGGTAAAGTCTGCATACGAGCCTAGTGGTTCATCAGGCCGGAGCTTATCCCGGTTTCAGTAGCATGAAGCGACTAGGAGTATTTCTACTCCCCCCTGGATGGGATGCTAGTCCATCGCAGGGTTACCCCCAGCATCAAATTCGCTGGTACCCATTTATACACCTGGGTGGAGAGAGGCACTGTGAGAGTAAAGTGTCTTGCCCAAGAACACAACACAATGTCCCCGGCCAGGGCTCGAACCCGGAGCACTCGCTCCGGAGTCGAGCACACTAACCATGAGGCCACCGCGCCCCCACACAGGAAAACAAAATTGCAGAGGCTTATTTTGCAAACTCAGTAATGTAAGAGGGCAAATTTTGAAGACTGAAGAAACACAAACTTCCTATTGGTACATCTACAACTGACCATGTTTTGACCAGTACATTACCATTTAGCAAGTTCAAAATTCATTACAGTTGAACTAAAATGTTGTTTGTCACTAACCATGTCTTTGATGGCTTGTTCATCCACAAAGGGGATCTCATCAACAAGCATGATGATGGATCTCCATCGTTCTCTGTAGTCCTCCAGCCACTGGGAGTAGCTGTACAATGGTAACTTTACAAATGACTCTGCCACACAAGAGGAAAAAGTGCTCAGAACAGGAAGCATAGTGATCCAAGAAATTATTAAGAATTATTATTATTTTGCTCTGCTGTACTTCTGACACTTTCTTCAGAGTTCCCAGGCCATCCGTGAAAGATTTGTGTTCTATTAAAATCTCCATGTGCAACAAGTTATCATCACATTTGTTTACATTTTCCTTAGTTTATATTGGTTGGTTATTTAATACTTGGCACATGAGGGGTCGACACCTAATTGTCACTGCCAAAGGGGCGGAATTCGAAATTCAATGGCTAGTTTGTACTGGCTTTTGACTTGCCTGCATGGCTCGTCTTGAGTGTCTATCTTGTGGCTTCGCAACTCACACCCCCAACCCAAACCATGAGGGCCTGCTCACAGGCTAATAATTTATTATTAATTATTATGTAGGATATTATTAAATAATTTCAAACCTGGACAGGGATTGTCTGGCCATGGACACTGTTTGGAATGGCCACTAACAAGAGCTTCCTTCAACTGATCACAAGTCTTGGCATCTAAGATTATGAATACAGACTGAGATGATAAGAAAGATAGCTGAGCCCTAATCTTGATCCAAGAACTGTCTCTCGCCCGCGAGATTGAGCCCTCCTACCTCGAACTTACAAGGGAAAGGAATAAAATTGAAATGGCAGGGGTTCAAGATAGCCGACAGTAAACCATGGAAAATGTATAGCAAAAAGAAAGTGATTTGAGTTTGATATAGTAGGGACTTTAAGTCAACCAAGGTTGAGAAAGGGCATCTGACAGGATGTGGTGGTGTGGATCCGCATAATTTGCTAACATCCTCATCCTTCACATTATCAGAGCTTTTTTTCCATATAACACAGAAAAATTGAACCCTAGTAGAAATAAACCAGCTGCCTTATGACCCCACAAGCAAAAAATTGTGAAGAGATTTTGGAGTAGTTTTTCTCCTAAAACGGTCATGAAAGCACGCCAGTTCGTTTGCGACAAATTTTTAACCTCCAGGTGTTCCAACCTGCTTTAAGCGAAGAACCTAGAAACTAGTTTTTTCAAAATGCCTGGTTACTAAGCTACGCCTGCGAAATGAGCTCAAATGCTATGGAAAAACTGTCTTAACGAAGAAATACTTGTCAAAAGTACCATACAATAATCAAGCATATGTCAAAGCTATTGAAGAGCTTAAATTGTGGGTAACACTTTGAAGTGCTTTTTGCTTCACTGTTGTTCAGAACATTCAAAAGGCAAATATTACCAATTTTGTTAAGTGTTGAAATTTCCATATTATCCAATCTGTTTTCTGCATAATCAATGCATTTTTCGGCATTTTGTCCCGAAAATTTCGGCATAATTTTTTTTTTCTGCACCCTGTCAGATGGCACGTTGAGAAAGTGAAGTTCAGCTTGCATTGCTTGTGATGGATATGCAAAATATAACCATCTACTGATAAAATAAAAGAGTTAAATTTGACAGGGCTAACAAGGATTTGCAATGTCACTGTCACAAACTCCTCAGTATATTTAACAAAATGTAACTAGAAAATCCTTTTGAGGTGAAGCAAGAACTTAGTTGTTACCAGTATTCGATTTCCTTAATATAACCCTCCTCCCCACCCCCCAAAAAAAGCATCGCTCTGATTGTGCAGAAAAGGGCGTGGCTTTACTGCTAAATAACTTATAAATTCTAATTAATTACTTTTGACTTTGTTAACAATTTTTAGTATCTTTTTGAACATCATTTCAACAACTATGTCTCTTGTATGCTCAGTGCTTTCAATAGGACCCAGCACCCTCCTGCACCCTCCGGAGCTCAGCTGTTGTAACTTGTTGGGTAAATTTAACTTTTAAAAATTCTCCAGAGAGAAATTCTCCTGGGCTTCTCATATTACTCTGGTGGGTGCTGTCCCGAGGTAGCCACCTACTTCAAATCTTATTGAAAGCACTGTATGCCTCAGTGACCCCTGGCATTGGCATACATGTATGACCTTAAATTAAGGAGACATAAATTTTTATTGATAATACATGTTCATTACAATATCATGTGCAACTCACAAATTTCAGAATCCCACGTGGTGGATATGGTTGCATCAAGACACGCCTTGCAGCTGACGCACTGTAGTATGTCGACCTCGCTGTTCTCCCAGCCATACTGTGCACAGTGCAAAGGTGACAACCCAAGGGGTTTTGCAAACCATGTAAATGGATGGAACAAGTTAAGGCAGAAACCTCACATCAGTTTGAAGAGTATACATTTTATAGTATGAATGGTAAACTATTTTTTTCCTAAGTTGCCAAATTGTAAAGATTTGAAAAGGTAGCCCGATAGTGTTTACTTGAATTTTAAATTATGCCTTTTGCTGCCACAGTATGTCAACAGTCTGTTTGAAATCTACACCAATCACTATGACAGGAATCAATGAGAGTTTTAACACTGACCAACTGGTCATAGTATTACCACAACGGCCCTGAAGAATGCAAAAACACAGGAAAACAAAAACAGGGGGCACAAATTTGTTCTTTTCCAATTATTGGAAAAAAACAAATTTGATTGTATCTTCAGATGGTAAATTAAAAAAAAATCAGCCAGCCTACATTGTATTTAATAATAATAATAATAATAATAATCTTTATTTATATAGCGCCATTTCTACTAAAAAACCAACAGCGCTTAACAAAACTACTTATTATAAACAAATAAACATTACTTTACTAATATGATAATTTACTTTTATAAAAACGAATAATTGTAAGGAAAGCAGAGATTTAAAAAGAACGATTAAATAAAAAAGTCTTAACTCTATTTTCAAGGTAATCTCACCATGTAAATCTAAAACTGTCCTTCTGATTCTCAGACTTTCACGCTTTGTGTCATTTTGGTGTCACAATTAGCATTTTTCTACTTATTATAATTTGTACAGTACTTCCAACGCTTTGTAAATCAATCAGCTGAAGATGGCAGGAGAATCTGTCAAAACATGTCTTTTAAGTTTTAATAGTTTTGTTGTTTACTTGAAATTCTAATCTCAATTTGCATGAAAATGCAATTAACAATAGTCGGAAATCATGCTTGTTTGTTCTGTGGCAATTAATTTTGCCAATAAATAATGCTGCTCTGCCAATTTGAGGTTTAGAACTTGAAAATAAGCAGAGCTACATGTACCTAAAATACTGTACAAAGATGCTGTTTTGTGGGCGTAGTTAAAAATATTTTTCACCCCTAAGAGGCACCAACTGATTCTAACACAACTCCTGTCATATTTTTTTGGGTAATGCAAAAGCTCCCATTGTAGACCTTTTAAGGCTTAAGACTCTCAGAGTTACCAAACCTGCTTTGAAAACCCCTTAAAGGTACGGTGAGCACCCCCAGTCCTTTCTATGAGGGAGTCTCCCCCCTATCGACTGAGCATTCGGGGCCAAGAGATGGGTCTGTTTACACTAAAAGCAACAAGAAGATCTTTTAGATCTTATAACCGCGCTTTTAAAATTTAACTGTTTTCTAAGTATTTTTAAAACAACAACCGTTTGCGAGTAAGCATTACCCATTGGAAACAATAGAGATTGCGTGATTCAAAGTTGGCTCAGTGCCTGGATTGAAAGAGATTTTATTTCACATTCTTTGCATAGCGTGGTTGCGTGATTGGTAATCGGAGATTTTGTTTACCCGTAGCTCGGAGGAGAATATATATTTGCATATGTTCAAAGGGTTTTGACGAGCGCTAAGGTTTTATTTTTCTCCCAGAAAACTCCACCATTGCTTCTGGCGAAGTAAACACAATCTTATTTATCACCGTATGGGCATTACAGTAAATACGGTCTTATTTATCACCGTCAGCGCATTCCATGGCTGACGCCAGACGTTTCTTTAGCGCATTGAATATTCCCTTCGAAAGTGAACATGCCAGCAAAACGAAAATACAGCCTAACTCTAGGTAATTTCAGCCTTAGTAGCCAGCAACAGGTCCTAAATTACATTATTTATCCTTGCAAATGTCCTTGTGGTAATATTTCAACAGCTTTTGCGAATAAACATTACGGGTTTGGCCTGTGATTGGTTGATGAAGACATCATCCGCGGAGGTCTGCGTCTGGTGACACAAAAACGAAAAAAAAAAAACCCCGTGCACAGCAAGAACCGCGCTCGGCCCATGGCTGCGCGGTTAATAACAGCCTTGGTATCTGTTCTTAAAACCTTTCCACAAATGTCTTTGCATACAATTGGCACAATCTGAAACTTTACATAAAAGGATACAGAGAATGTTTCCACGCGACTCCAAAATGCTTCTTTACTTCTTGGCTGACTTCCACAAAATGATTCCACAGGATCATCTTGTTCTGGACTCCTAAGGATGAAGAATTTATGTTAATTAACTAGTACACTAATGACATTTAATCAGTCGTCCTGGGTGACAAGATTAAGGGCAAAATGTAGCATTGTTTAGGGGTTAAATGATGTGCTATTTGGACAAAAATCTGACATTGTGTAATACACAGCAAAAAAAAGAGAGTTGATACCTGATACAAGAGTGTTTTAAATCAATATGGTTTATTTGACATAGTGCTCACCAAGTGACTAATTTTCTGAAGATAAGACATAAGAAAGCTCGGAGCAAATTTTCCAACCACATTGCTCAAATTATCATGAGACCCTATATCCTCAAATAGCATACTTCCCAAATAGCATACTCCTTAAAAGATGTCTGAAAACATGAGCTGCTAATGCCATCTGGTGATATCGACATATTTTGCAAGTGCATAACTTGGCAAGACAGCTGAAATTCAAGCTGAGTTCAAATGGCTGCCAGATCCAGCACATCTGACAGGATGAAGTGCTGTGGATCCTCATAATTTGCAAACAACCACA
>OZ026609.1:2440900-2448400 GCA_964020085.1 Micromussa lordhowensis
ATTTTATTTCGCCAGGGTCTTTTCTAATGCTGGTTCACTAGAAGTCTGAGCGACGAAGAGATGGATGTGAGATCTAAAATAGGATTTGGAAAAATGATCTTTTTCACTTTGGTCATAAATTATTGGATGATGGTTTTGATTTCAGGATGGGACATCAATCTAAACGCAAAGAATCTCCTCTCCCACCCCCCCCCCCCCCTGAATAAAAATCACTTGAATTCTTGAGCGCTATCAAACAAGGGGAGGTCTTTTTGAGTGATAGATCTTTTAAAGCGATGGAATTACTTAATACTGTAGTATGTGTAGTACGTTAATTGATATCGGAATTGCTTCGAAGTTTCCATGACGTATCGGTAGGACATTGCGTTATACTCCCGGGGGGTACTCCTATCTAAAAACGACGGGGGTGCTCGAGAGAAATTTTGAAAAGAATCCCTAAGAGGTACCGAGATCCTGTTTTGTGAGCGTGGTTTGAAATTTTTTATTATCTCTAAGAAGTACCAATGATGGTGCACTCTTTTATTGATGGGCTGTGAATTCGCCGTGTAAATTTAAATATAATTGGGCAAAATGAAAAATCAGTTGATTGTCAAATATCCCTTGTCACATTCTCTTCAGCTCAATACCCTAAAGAATACCGTTAAAGCCTGCGCTGTGAATATTTTGAGGCCGAACATCTAAGAGGCACCAAAATCGCTTTTTTACTCTGAGTATACGTTTTAGGTTTTAGTAAAACCTAAAACGTATACTCAGAGTCCCTTCCCCGGAATTATACTATTTCTTGAGTTACATTTAGCCGGATTAGACATGTTAGAACACATTGCTTGTGTATTTTCCTTATCCATTCCATTGTTCAAACCTGTCTTATCTTTTGCACGAAAGAGGTTTGTTATTTGATCATGAATTAAAGGAAATCGCATGATCCAAAAAACACTTCTTGGATGGCGCGCTTTCAAGAAGTTGTTTGTGTTTCTCTTATCTTCCGGCGCACTGGGAAAGACAAACTGGTGTTCTGCCGATAACATTTCGGGAAAAACCTCAGGTACCTCAAGCTCAGTATTTACGCGTTATAATCACTTGAGAAATAGCGACATAATTTTAGAACTTTATTTAAACAAATTGTTCCATAAACGTACCGATTTCAATACGAAGTCACCCATGTTTAAGGTCTTTAAGGTATCAGCCACCCTTCCCTTCAGGACCGTGCATGTGCGCGCGCGGATCGCTGTAGTGCTTTCATTTTTCTTATAAACTCCGACAAACCACACATTTTTTGAAAGCTTAATATTCCAGATTATGGCTCATTCCTTTAAAAATCTCAAAATCGTAAGAAAGGGCGTAATTGAGACGTTTTTTGCGAAAGCATAGGTCTGTGTAAATTCAACTCCAGTCCCGCTAAGAATGAGCGGAAGAGAACGACAAACATCGCATTTACTTCTTGACACGTTCTACTGAAACTGAAACCGTGTCTCAAAAGAAAGCTCTTGAAAACCTTTATCTGAACGTCTTGAAATCAAAAATTTCAAAAATTCATATTTTGAACCCTGGCTGATACCTTAACTTTCCCCAAGCGTATTTTTGTAAAAACGGGAAGATAAGACTGTCTTTGTCATGTTTATGACGAGTGTTATCCTCTCTATTATGATAACTGCACTATAATCCCGATAAGCCAAAAGATAATTTTGGTAAACAACAGTCCAGCTGAACTCGAAGTCGCTCAAAATAGCTAGGATAAGCTAGATATGTTTATAAAACGTAGGTTATAAATCAAACTTCCAGAAACAAAGACGATTCAGTTTAGATCGGTTCGACAGTTCAAGCTGCAGCATCGCGATGCGGACGATGCGTAACAAAGTGTTTTTCGCTCTCATCGTTGCCACTACCATCGTTCTTGGAACTTTAGCTGCACCCCATGAGGTTTGATTTTTTAAAATTTCTTTATAATTGATACTGTATTCGCCTTGATATAACAGAAAATCGCGAGTTAAAATTAACGCAATGCAATAGATACCGTAGATTGAATTTTCGTCGTACGCATACATGACCTTAGGTAGGAAAAGCACGGAATTCCGCGAAGGGCTCGCTGACGTTCAAAACGTCAGCTTTCCAGTTCGATACAGAGGTTGACGTTTCGAACAAACAAAACTAGGAAAAAATTAATTGCCCGCATACTCAGTGAAACAGATCAGTGGAACAGCATAACTCATTGTTTGTGCACGTTCTTCAAAGAATGACTAGCTAAGGTAGAAAAATACAATACAAGAACAGACAAGAACAATATATATATTTAACACTGGTCTCGAGGGGAACAGTGAATATCTCAATGTTTCCGATTTCCCGAAGACATTGATTCACTGTTTCCCAAGGGACCAGTCATTCAAGTGATTTGTTCAATTCGCTTGATAAAAAAAACAAAAGCAAATCTGAGATTCCAGCGACAATATCAGGCCACCTTCAACTACACGCCCCTGATCACGTGCAATAGCGGTCAACATTTCGTGGGTAACGGTGAATTGTTTCCCTTTTGACGTCATAGTTTTCACAATGTTGCTCGCTCAAGGCATTTGGCGGTAGACAGTTTCATTGTTAGATGTCATGTGACCATGAACTAGCCAATGAATGGACACGCTGTGGGGGGGGGGGGGGGGAAACGCCAGCTATATTACAACAATAGTTATTTGCACTCTTTCTTGCCTTTATAACTAAATAATTAGTTAATTATTAGGAATGAAATAAGAGTACCGGCTGCTTGGAATTAACATAGTGCCAGTTATTTCGCACGCCGCGAACCTGCTCGCAGGCTATAGCTTATATGGAAAAGCAAAAGCTATCCACAGAAGTCATGAATGAATTTTGTATATAAAATGCAATCTATCTTGTAAATAACTTGAATAAGCGGCAAAGGTTTGCAAATGTCTTCTACATGTAAAATGTTGTACTGTTGCCCTTTTTTAGCTATCGCAGGACACTGCACATGCTGTCCATCACGGGCAATTTCCTTGTATTCCACGCTTTCACGCTTGTGATCGGGCACACCCCGAGGAATGCTGTGGCTTAAAATGCAAGACGGAGATGGCCTCTGGCCCTCGCCGGAAAATGTAAATATGCTGTTCTTTTTTTATCTTTTATTGCACAAGCCTAGTGTCTCTTGGGACGGGGAGGGAGGGGGAGGAGGTTTAGGCAATTTTATGAGGAATGAAAATTTTTCCCACCTTTGTTTCTTCTCGCCTTTTTTCTCAAAAATGGGACCTGGACAGTAGACAGCACTTGCTTGAGTTTTTTCCCGATGGCTCTCCTTGTGCGATGTTTTTTCAGCCGTTTTCGCTATGCAGGAATAATTTTTGGAAATTGCTCAGCCCCTTCCTCAAGAAATAATTGTCCGTCCGGCCCAGTGCGCTGGACTCCGTATTGAGCAGACTGGGTTCGAGCTCCGGTCGGCATCATTGTGTCGTGTTCTTTGGCAAGGCAGATTTAACTGTCGCAGATCATATGTCTAATTAAGCCATACGTCTAATTAAGGTGGAAGTAACCCTGCGATGGACTAGCCTCCCCTCCAGAAGGGAATGGAATTACTTCTGCCTTATGGTCTTGTACAGAAACCGGGAAAAGCTCTGGCAATAAGGAACAGTACTGACAGTTGACACGGCTCGAATATACTTTTCTTCCAAGAAGATCCCCCATTTGAACTTTAATCTTCTTTAAAAAGTCCTGTCTGCTCTTGAGAAAATTAATTGTTTTTTTGTACTGAGTCATCTGTCAGCACCCACCAGACATTAAAAAAAAACACACGATATATTATGTCCTAGCTATTTATGATTTGATTGGACAAATTAAGCATGCGTATGTCTTTTGTGGGAACCTCTGTCCCACACCTAGTCTCCTTCACAGCCGATATTAAGGTCGTCAAGCAACGCTTCTCCCCCAAGCGCTGCGTGATGACCCTAATAAAGGCTGCAAAGGAGCCTATCCCACAACCTGCAACAGAGCGCATGAAACTCGCTGGAACTACTTTTCACCACCCCTGAAATGAATTATGCACTTAAGAAGAGTATGCGCATGGAATTCCCAGTTTCCCGTATTTTTACTGTAATTTTCACTGTGGTGACCCCCTCTCCCAACGCGGTCGTCAAGATGCCGTGATAAACCGTATAAATCCCCTTCAGCTATTACTTAAGGAAACTAAGTCACTCGATCTGAGGTGATCGGTGAAAAACAAACGCATGATTTACCAGCACATATTATTCATCTTTGCTGGTCACATAATTACATTCATGTTAGCTTAGAATAATGGTGTGAAAATGTTTGCCTTGCAGGGCCCGCGGTACTTGCACTTAGCATAAAACGAACACTATGCGACAACATCGAGGAAAATGAAAACAGGACGCGTAACGTGGCCACTGCCAGCTTCAGCAAGGCTCTTAGTTTGCTGCTAGATTAATTTTGAAGAAAAATGAAGTTTAACTACGTTTTGAATTACTTTTACATTTTTTAAAATTTTAGATTTTTTCGTAGTTTTCTCTTGAAAAATTGTAATTTTAATTATTTATTTTGTTATTTTTTATATTTCCGTGGCATGGCTGGAAATCAGCTGGGTAGTTTTTGTAAGACGCACCTAGGTAGTCTTAGGTCTCGTCTATTACTGTAAAACGCTGCGGGACTAACATGATCATGTTTGGGGGTTCAAATCTGCTGTGTATTAAAAGTACTTTCATGTCATACATATAATTTGTGTTGGATTTTCTATACTTGGTGTTTGTTTCTCCCCCAAATTCTCCTCCTTTTAAGCGCTGACCAACCTTGCACTGTTCACTTATGCAAAACAAATGGGCTGATCTTATCGAAAAGGCAACTTAAAATGTAATAACTTATAGTATTGTTAACCTTTTCCTCAAACTCGCACTTGAGCAAGTTTGGATCGAGAAGAAGTAAGCACGGGCTAATCGTCGTTGCTTTTGTGGACCTTAATTAAACTCTCCCTCTTTGATTTTTTTTGCATTTCACAAATTCACAGATTTGTTTTAAATTTTTCATGATTTCGTGATTTCATGATTTTACTATATCAGATGATGTCATTTATTTTTGTACCAACACTAAAACGTTCTTTTTGTAACTGTTCTTCTGATGACCTTTCATTTCTGGACACGAATCGGAAAGTAGTTAGTTGATGTCCGGCCGTTCAGCAAGTTTTCGCTAACATCTCCGTTACATCAAGAAAGCGCTACAACTCAGCGGCACTCTTGAAGGCTCAACCTTTCCCTTAAGGAAAAGGCCTGGGAAGGAGATTGTGGGAGGCTGCCGCTTTACAGTTGGCCAGAGTCCGCATTCTTGGTGCTGACCAAAAGAAGAGCGGGTTCTGGGACGAAGTTATAGCCAGTGGAATGAGTGTCATCAATGGGAACAATAGAGCCCTGAGGGGCTGTTTATCTAACTGTTTCTAAGTAACGGCGAGAGTGGTTGAACGTGTCACCCTCGTTAAAGGTCAATAAGTACGATGCGATGTACATTTAGTGTCGATTTATTTTTATTCACGAACTCAAGTTTAGTTTTTTTACTAAAATTTTAATTAAAATGAACTAGAACCTCCTAGCCCCCATCGCCCCAGATTCCCCGCTACCCCGTGGGTATGGTTACCAAGCTCAACACGTCAGAGAAGTAGTTGAACACGATGGCTGACCAGATTTTTTGTTTGGGAATTTATAAGTTTCGTTTTGATAAATAGAGTGTTTGCTGATTGCTCAAACACCTATGACTTCACTACCATTAAATTGCCTTTTACAGTATGGTGTAAATCTGGACATCGCCTCGAAAAACAAGTCCCTCAGAAAGAGAGTGAAGAGCGCTACTAAACGTGAACAAGAAAACGAAGAAAATCAAAGTTCACAAATGGTTCCTAAAATTGCTGTCGTTTCGAACGAAGAAGATGATATCAACGATGATGGCTATGGAGAAAGACATACTTTGTCGAATGCATGGACCGAAAAAGATGACGTTGAATTTAGCGAGGGCAAAATTCGGATTAAACATAACGCGGACGTTACTTCGACTCACGGAATATTAAATGAAGATGTTTTTCCGAGTTCCGATCAACGTACCCCGTTGCTGGGCGAACTCAACGACGATGAACTTCAAACTGAAATAGCAGGAGCAGGAGATACTGGTTTTGAGGAAGGATCGTTTACTATTGGCTTACAGGTTTTCTTTCCTTTTCTAATTGCTGGATTTGGGACCGTATCAGCCGGTATACTCCTAGACGTTGTTCAGGTAACTTGCATGTTCTTTGCACATGATCGGCTCACGTGTTTACTGAAAGTTTCTTATTGAATCAGGTGATTGAATGTCCTGTTATGTTAACTTAAGACTTGAGCTTTTCTATCTCAATATGGTAGCCGTTTTACTAAACTGCTGCAAGTTCAAATAAGGTTAATTTAAATTAATTTATTGACGTTTTAATGGGTGTTTATATGTATGATTGGGACAATAATTTGTCTTATGCATGGACTGAAAGAGGGGGTGTTGAATTGATGTTGCTAGATGAACAACCGTACGGTGAATTTCAGACTGAAATAACAGAAACGAGAGATAGTAAATTCGTGGAAGGCTCTTTTAGTATTGGACAACAGGTGTTTTTTCCTTTTCTGATTGCTGGATCTGGAACGGTTGCAGCTGGTATCGTTCTTGATGTTGTTACTGAGGTAACTATTTCTTTCTCATGCATGACCACCTTGTGATCGGAAATAATATTAAGCCAAGTGAATGTTAAGCTATCTTGTGATGAATGAAGTTTTAGGCGAGTTTAATTAAATTCATTGCATTCAACACTACTGAATCTAATGAAACATTTAACTGGTCATAATCCAACAAGTAGCATGGGAAATGTTATGAATATCCCATGATATTTTGCTCTCACTTTGCCTAATTCGATCCAGCAAGTGCTGGCGGTGTCGGCTCGTAGTGCTGCCGATATACATTGTAGTAGGCTTGACCAAGCAACAAATTGCCTACACTCAAGCGTGATGCTGGCCGAAGGTTTCAGCTTGTAGTACAGATTAGAGTTAGGCTTTACCCTTTTGCCGACTTGTCCACTGCAGAGCGGGTTTTACCGCTGGGGAGATAAGTTAGGCTTTGGCCACGCAATGGAATTTTGCCTGTCACGCTGATTGTGGAGTGGTGATCCCCCCTTTACGAAATTTATTTATGTGTGGTTTTTGTGTTTGTCTAGTACAAATGTTTGAACACAACTCTCTAGGAACTGCAGCTTTAATTGGTCATAATCCAACAAGTAGCATGTGAAGTGTTATGAATATCCCATGATCTTAATACTCCAGAAACTGTTATAATCCTCTAATTCGTCAGAGGGCTTGCAATGGAGGCCTTCCAAAGAGGTAGCCGTCTCACCATGTCACATCCTTATGTGTAGCGATGTTGCCTAACCAGCGGAACTAAATATCGCTGCTGTTTTGTTGCATGAAACTATAATGTTGCATTCGCTACACGGTTGAT
>OZ026609.1:2450900-2486327 GCA_964020085.1 Micromussa lordhowensis
GACATTAGCGTCACGACTTTCAACTGCTGTGAGTAAAACATTTTCATTATTGTACCTAAACTTGAAGACAGACTTCATCATGATGATACTTATTATTGTAACCAGGCAATTGTGTGTTAACTACACATACGGAAATATTGACACTAGTCTGATTAAATAACTTTGTTTCCATTACTTAGGCTAATGTAGGAAGCATGGATTGTGCTAAAAGGCAGTGGAAATTAATAGGAGGAAATCTGGCCTTAGTGCAGGTAAAGTGTTGCTTTGTAAACCTTATATTGAATTGAAGACTGCAGTTTAGGCAGTCGGAAGCTTGTGTGCTTTTTTTTAACTATTTAGAGCTAGAGAGTGTTTTTAAATTTTACGGTATATTGAATATTGAAGCAAGGAAAGACTAAATGAAATTTCCGTCAGTGAATTTGTTACTTCAAAATGGTTGAAGCTTTGTGTCTATATTGATTCATGCTTTAGCATGCACCATTGAGTTATGACACATGTAGTTCAGGAAGTTTGGAGAGCATGAAAGAAGTTTTTAAGAGTTACTTGAGGTGCAACACAGAGCACCTCTAGCTTTTTGATTGCACTCCAAACGTCCCAAATGCATATAAGATTACTAATTCATTGACGCACAGCTGAAAACATGACTCAATTGTTTAATAACATTGCCAGTGGTAATAAATGTATGAAAATGACCACTTGCACGCAACAAAGTTGCATCATTGGATTATGATTTACATGTATGCTGATGTATACAGAGCTTGATAGTGTGACTTTGCTAGTTATGTTGTAAGAATATAAAATGATGTACAATGCACTTACAAGTACCTTTGTTTTAAGGTTCAAGCCACTGTAGTTGGAGCCTTGGCGGCATTTGCAGCTGTTATCATGGGATGGGTACTTGACGGAGAATTCAACATTCACCATGCTACACTCCTTTGTGCAAGCAGTTTGGTTACAGCATCGCTAGCCAGCTTTATTCTTGGCTCTGTGATGGTCGCAGTTGTACTTTGTTCGAGGAAGTGTAACATTAATCCTGACAATGTAGCTACACCCATTGCCGCAAGTCTGGGAGATCTTACCACACTAGCACTCTTGTCTGCAATCAGCAGATTTTTGCACAGCTGTATTGGTAAGTTTCAAATTGAGACTTGCACCTGCAGGTCGGAAGCTTTGATCTCACACGTGTGTGCATACAGATGTCTAGCTCAAAGAACCACTTTTTTATAAATATATATTGTAAGAAATGTAAGGATGGTAGTATTGTAAGCAACGTTAGTTCTCTAAATAATATGTATCATATTTTTAAGAATGTTACGACATGTTTTAATTTTAAAGACATGTTTCGATGTTGCCAACATCATCTTCAGTCACATAATGTTTGAAAAACCATTGGACTTTATAACAACTAGGCGAAACATACATAATTAATTAAGATTAAGTGACAAAGAAAGTGTGAAAGAACATAAAGCCTAAAGTGTTTACAAGTGTCAGGTTGACGTGATGAACTTCTTGGTTTAAAGTCCAATGGTTTTGCAAACATTATGTAACTGAAGATGATGTTGGCAACATCGAAACATGTCTTTAAAATTAAAATATGTCGTAATATTCTTAAAAATCACGATGTATCATATTCAAATAAAAAATTTAAAAAAAACTTTTTACAAATATTGGCCAACTTGGTCTGTTTTGTTTTTGTTTTTTTTTTCAATAACACTTTTCTGGTTGTTCCAACTCATTTGGGTCCTTGACATTCTAATACTCTACATGGACTATCTAGAATGTATGTGAAATCTGTTGCTCACATTCTGGAAGCGCTAGAAATCTTTACATCCTCTTTGAAAACAGGTCTTATGACTGACACTATCAAGACTAAGATCTTACACATTTGAGTAAGAAAAGTTGACAGATGAATGGTTAAAAAGCTAAGCACACAATCAAAAGGAGAGATTGCATTTGAAACTAAGTGACAATGACAGAGTTTGATCCCTGTCTTACAATCAATTCAGTGAAGACTTATGTCTTGTAATGCACACAACCGGGAAGCTAAAAAAGTAAAACTAACAAAATTATTTTTTACGATAACTGCAGAAATTCTCGTGCGCTCATTGGCTAATTTTTATCGTCAATATGCGGACAGACACATGAATTTGAAATTCGTGCGACGCGTCAGCCAGCGAGAGCGGGCAATTCGACCATTTGTTATCGTAAAAAACAAATTGATGTCAGTTTTTAATGAGTCTGTCCTGTTATTGACAATGAATTTCGTCATCACATTGTCAAAGTAGTCTGTGGATCCACTCGGCTATCGCCTCGTGGATCCACAGCTACTTTGACAATGTGATGACGAAATTTATGATCAATAACAGGACAGACGCATGAAAAACTGATGTCAGTTTGTTAAATGTGCTTGCTTTTTTGTGCAGATTCTGAAGCCGGCACTCATCACTGGATTGCACCTGTCATCAGCTTGTGTTTCTTTCTTGTTCTTCCTCTGTGGGTCTACATCACGCACAACAATACCTTCACTCATGACGTCTTGTACACTGGCTGGACACCAGTTCTATGTGCCATGGTCATTAGCAGGTATAGACATGATTACAGCAGTTGATCAGTATCAAACATCTCGTAACTGTAGTCTATGTGTCTTGTAGTATCACCCAACTAGTGGACTAGTGCAAATCCTGAATTTTAATTGGCTACGCTACTCGAGGACTATCAATAGTCCTCAAGTAGCGATATTCACTGGTTTTGAAAACCTATCAAAACAATGGCGGCTGCTTCGCGTTTTGTGGACATTTCAAATGAGTTTCTAGAGAATTTACTGGATAATTCCATTCCAGAAAGACCAAAAAGGCAGCAAAGTACGGGATGAAGATCTTTAATGGTAAGCTTTTTTTGTTACTAGACAAAACTACAAACTTGTTTTATGAATTCAAAACAAATCAATCTTTACTTTTCAATATATGTCACTTTTTTATTATACAATGGTTTCCAAGCCAAACAAAATTTAAAACAGTTATAAAAGAGATGGAGAAAGAAGAGCTGAATGAATGTCTCGCAGTGTTTTACGCTGCTGGCAGGCGAGAAGACGGCACTCAGTTATGTAAATTTATGCAAATTTGGCGCCATCGAGCATGACGCTCTCTTTCGTTTTAGTCCCAAATAAATATTTCTTCAACTTACCTTCGCTAACTTTCTTATTACCATTTCTGTCCGACTAGTTGGGTGATACTAGAACAATAATTGTCTAATTATTGGACCCTTCGCCCTCAAGGGCCACGGGTCAATAGCCCATTCGGCTATTGGGTATCCATAAACATAGGTGTATTGTCTTGATGTTTTTCGAAATTCTCAAAACAAGCATTGAAGGAGACATATGACATGTGTTATGGAGAATTTAGATTTTTGATATCAGGTGCATGCATGCATGTGTGTGCACGCAAGCACTTATGATGACCTCAAGTAAAGGAGTAACCCATCCACCCCACCCATGCTCAATTTTCAGACTCTTATTGAAAATTTATTTTGGATTTTTGCTGTTTGTAGTACTGGAGGTCTTATCCT
Source organism: Micromussa lordhowensis (assembly GCA_964020085.1). Taxonomy (NCBI): domain Eukaryota; kingdom Metazoa; phylum Cnidaria; class Anthozoa; order Scleractinia; family Lobophylliidae; genus Micromussa; species Micromussa lordhowensis. The sequence goes on from OZ026609.1 coordinate 2,454,465, forward strand.
TGATTACGCTGTCGCAAAATACCATGGAATAGCAGTCTTTAGCCCAGTTATGAATGGTACGTTTCCTGTCTAAATCAGTAAATACTTTTAGATTTATATCACTGTACAGTATTAGTCATAGAAAATATCTAGAGGGCTTCTATACTACCATTTGCTTTACATCATAGAAACCAAGGAAGGTCAATTATATAGGAAAATTCATTACCTGATGAGGTAATTCCATGTTAAATTTCATGTGAAAAACCGATATCGATCTTTCAGGTGAAATAAAACGTGGAATTCACGAGTCAGGTTATGAATTGTCCTTAAATTGCATAGCCTTTCTTTTTAAATAAAGAAAAACCTGTTTCATTTACGTCTGTGTGAATGTTGCAATGTTCAATGCACACTGAAGAAAAGCCATTCTAGTTGAATCGACTGTCAAGACTGTCAGTTGCCAGTGAATAGGAATCCAGCTAGAATGGAAAAACTTTATTTAAACCTCTTGGTTGGCAAACCTTTATTTTCAAATTTTCAATTTTTTTGAAAACATGATTAAAAGGTCATTGTTTCAGATAAGCAGAGTTTGTCGCTCTAAATAATGAATTGCATTTTACTGTACCTATGGGATTGCTCAGTTAAGAATTTATCAATTTACTCTCAGTGTAAGTAAACTTAGTCTCTCTGAGATTTGTGTTTAATTGTTCTCTAAGGTGTGGGTGGTAATTTGGTCGCTGTCCAAGCGAGTCGCTTGTCCACTGGTCTACATCAGCTGGGTAAACCTGGAGAACTTCAGGAGTCAAGTAAATTTCATGGCTGCATCGACACATTTTTCGGCTCAGGTATGGTCACATTATATCACAAACGAGAGCACGCTTAGACTAAACTAATATGTCTAAGCTCAATTATTGAGTCTTTGCCGGGTGCTTCAGTGATAATCAATACACTTCCAGACTGATGGACTATGTGTATTGTGTGTTTTTGTTTGTTATTATATAATTGCCGGAGAGAGTCTCTTGTTCATTCCATTCCTGCATAGTATGTGTAAACACGAACACTGATGTCTAAACACTGCTATGCTGGTGTAAATCTTGCCTAGTTCCTGTATGGCTTTCTCCCAGGCCTTCATGGTCAATTGATTTGTGAACCCTTACTTGCGTAGAAACCCAAACCCTTAATATAAAGCCATTTGAAACCCAGCTGCGTATTATGTGTTAATTGTTTCGCCTCTTTTTCTTATCCAAGGATTACATGCTCGTACAACGCGGGTGCTGTTGTTTATGGTGATTCCAGGAAATTTGATATTCTTATACACAATCCGTGTTCTTCAAGCGGGACATACCACACTCACTCTTGTATTCACATCAGGTTACTTATTAGCTGGACTCATCCAGGTATCGTTTGCTAAATGGAATAATTAACGATTATTATTAATGAGCAAAAGTTTTCCAAGAGTGAGTTGGCAATGAAGCGACAAGTTATTACCTTGTTACATGAAATTTTTCGCGGCTCGTTAATTTCGCGAATTTTTTTTCCAAAAAATCGCGAAATTAAAGTAACGCGAACAATAAGTGTCGCGACGCGAAAATTAAGTGGCTCGCGTTATGTCAAGTGCTGTTGATATACAGTCCCGCCGTTGCGTTTTTGTTAATTTTGACGTTATCGTACCTTTGATGAGGTCGGTTTACTAAATTCAAGGACATGTTAAAATAACATTGCCAAGAAGCTAAATTGTGTGTTACTCATAAACGCGAAGGTGGAGTGATTAAAAATACAAAATTTTCGCCAAATCGCGGTTAAGGACGTTCGCGCTAATTGTTTCTGCGCACGTTTTCTGCGCATCTCACGTATGCGTTGCGCGCGCGAGTTCGCCAGGTCCGCGCGAGGAAAAGTGTCACGCAAAGGTTTGTAAACAAATATGGCGTCCGCGACGCAAAGTCAAACAAGAAGTATGGTTGCATCCGCGGGCAAGCCAACATGAAATTGATAAAAGCTTGTTGACGTTTCGAGATCTTCCGAGTCACCTGAAAATGTGTTTGTCATGGTGTTGTATGCTACTATGGACTGACTTTGAAGACAACTTCCTCTCGATCAGGTTATGGAAACGCCAGTCACCAACTCAACAATTCTGGGACTCCTTTTTCAGGACTACCTTCTCCCCGACGATCACGTTAAACGAAATGTAGATGACAGCGGATCCTGGATTGTTCCTTGGGCTTGTTCCTGTTCATATGCGAGAAATGGCAAGATGAGAGATCACAGATCAGTTATTGCTTAACACTGGTTTGCTTTATTCTGCAGGTGGCTATCCTCCTTCTGACCGCTAATTGGCTGGTTCACTGGATGTGGAAACGAGGCAAAGATCCTGACAACTACTGCATTCCCTACCTAACAGCACTGGGTGACTTACTCGGCACCGGGCTCCTGGCCGGGTCATTCCATCTTCTTTGGCTCATCGGAGACCGCGATGCTGACGTGGGAGACTAGCGGCTTCATCTTTAAATAGTACCTGAAATAAGCTCTGTCTTTTTTTATAAGGGAATTAAGAAATAGAAACCAGCAGTTCGTATTAAACACGGGGTGCATAAAATTAAAAATAAAATTTATAAATATACACTATATTTATATTTGCGCTCACACTATCTTACCAGGGAAAATTACCTCCAATATGTTTGTACAAGCCATTGTGCTGTTTAAAAGGAAACGATTGTACAGATGGCAAAATAAAAACCAACATCAAATAAATTGTTCCGCATTTCAAAACTCAAATACTTGAAACTAAAACAAGAATTCTGGGCTTCTAATCACGGTTATTTATTTTCTTGTTAGAAAGTTATTTTCATTGTCGATAGTCGTCTATTAAACTCGTGTTCTTTATATAATGAAGACGCCATCATTTTCCAGCTAGATGCGTATTTTTGTAGTGTTGTGTGGCTTCTTCATTGCAGAATATTACATTGCATCCACTTCATCTCGGAAAAAGAAAAGCATTTTCTAAAATTTGATTTTTTTTTACTGTCAAGTCAGTAAAACGTAAAGCAATCTTAACATATCTTGTATCTAGCAGAGCAACGCTTAATTTATTTGTATTTAAGAGCAAAAAACGGGCTTTTTAGAAAAGCTGGTTTCCGTGTGACCGCTAGAGTTGCTTTGTTGTTTAACTTGTTCTACGCATACCACATTTCTCTCAGGTATTTCATCAATCTCTGAAGGCGTATGCAATTACAATCATATGCCGAATATTTGTGCGAGTTCGCAGTGTATTAAATGTTAGTCGTCATACGGGAATCAGCAGTTAAGGGTATAGAATTGGTTGAATATGCTAATGTGTATACTTCGTCGCCAAACACAAAATTTATATCAGTACATATATTTAAAAAAATTGAAATTCTAGTTTAAGAAATACCGAGAAACGAATAGCACCACATGAAAATACTGCTCAATAGCTTTCATTTGAATGGTTTCACACTAGGGTGTCATACACAGATGAACAAAATAAGAACCACTAACTTGCAGTTTGATCTCAAAAATTTCTTTGTGGCATTTAATATTACCAGACTTCAAAATCGATATAAAAGTTCTTATTTTCCCCAAAATGTTCACAGATTTAAATGGGATTATAGATTAACCTGTGACCTCGATATTGTTCCCAGTTTGATCGAGAAGTCAGGAATATTCAGGCGAAATGAAATTCTGTAATGGAATATATGTAAATTATAAATAATGTTGAAACAAATTATTTTAAATTAGAGACACACCCGTACATAAGCAATGTTTGAAAACTAATGTTAACGTCATGAGTGGAATTAAAATATATATATACTTCGCTTTTCTTTGTGTTCCTTGCTGCACGTCTCATTCATTTTTTGCGCAAGAAAATAGTTTAACGTCTCTAACTGAAGTCATTGTTCCAGATGCGAAAGATAAAGCAACCTTATACTGTTCTGTAAGCAACCAATCTGTACGCGCTTTGTGTTAAAAACATTATTGTTGGGTAATTGCCCCCGAAACCCAGAGGGAAACACCCAGAGATATCCTTGAAATCCCTGCGTATATGTGTACCTTCAAGAAGACAGTGCATTCACAGTTCATTGAAATCTTGGTTTCTCGAACCTCCGAGGGAAACTAAAATAAATTCAAGAAATGGGGAGTGTGCGATTTCGGAGGTTAAAATTGCTGTGAAGCAGATCCAAGGGAAACGACTTCTGATTCGGGTTATCGAGGAATTCCATTAAAGTTCGTTCACCCGAGAGCATCTCCAGTACGTAAATAGGGCTCGCGCGAAAAACTATGTAAAGTTGATGTTGGACGAATTTTGTCTCGGCAGACAAAGCGACCAAGATACGTAACAGCAGAATTCATTTGCTTCTGGTAATAGGGTGGGACTGCTCTGTGGAAGAAAACGGTTCCTGTTCTTGGCTTCCGAGATCCTGAGTTGATCTAGCTAACGCCCAGCGGCAAGCGGACCACCCACCCTAATTTTCGCGCCGACATTTTTTACCTTGGTTGTTTTCGCTTCATCCTGAACAATCTGAGTGCAAGGTGTGGGAAGCCTAGGAGTGAAGATATCAAAATGTAGTACTTTAAGTTACGAAACTCACAGTCGTGTCTGCAAGCCGACACAGACTTTCTACAAATACTTAATTTACGCCCGCAATGCGTGCAAGTTCAAACGGTCTGCACGTATTGCGTTCCTACAATGTAAGGTTTTCACAACTTTTGTCCTCTTCTGCCGTGCATTAGAACAACAAAATTAAACACAAATTGTTGATCAAAGAGATCACCTCGGCGTCTAAATCAGTTTAATTGGAATTCAATTAAGAACAATTCCATGCCCTCGAAAATGTAATTAAAATTAAAATTTGTTTTTCAAACAACTTTGGAGGTTAAACAATAAAAATCGATCGAACTTTACTGTCAATCAATGCCCTGAAAGACGATCAAATTGTCAACAGAGCAGAGTTAATAAATTCTACTTCAGTGCCAAGCTAAGCTGATTGTTCGTCAAACTTCAGCAGCTGCACAGTTCTCGATAAGATGCTGTCCGCCCCACAGGTGGCTACGATTTTCTTGTCCTTAGTCATGGCGATATCCCTGGCTCCGGACACCGTTTTCGTGGAAGACACTTGGCTGCCGTCGAGACGGAGCACGCGCAGTTCGCGTTGAATGCCATGGTAAGCCACCAAAGTGTTGTTTGACTTGCTATAAGTGAGTCTGATTGGGTAAGTGATGTCAATGCCCATGTTGTCTTGTTGGCCCAAGCAGTACTTGTCCTCATCGAAAGTCTGCAATAATGCGCCTTCCTCGCTGAACACCTTAATCGCGGTCGTGTTTTGGGTCCCGTCGGAGTCGGATATGAAGAACTTTCCGTCAATGACTATGGCCTTCTCTGGGGTGGCAAGGTCCTTGCCACCAAGCTCCATATTCAAGCTGTAGTCGCCGTTATCATCCGCGCTATACACCTGAACGCAAGGACGGCCACCATTACATGCCACCAGAATGCGCCCGTCTTCGTCTACAGAGATTCTACTGAAGCTTATGTCTTCGTCATCATCAACTTCCACAAGTGTACGGATGAACTTCCCAGTGATGTCGAACAACTGAATGCTTTGGGCGGCTTCCAGGGGTCCGTCTGACACCACGATATTGTTATCGGAGAGGAAAAAAATCCCGTCAGGACATTCCGTTATCCCATCGCCTTCTTCGCCAATCTGTAATCGAGAAAATACTTCAGAATCACAAAACGGTATTTCTTGCAATGTAACTCAAATAAAAATAACACTCAGAGCAAGGAGCGGATGGGGAGCTGAGGGGCATGCTTGAATCAGGTATTAAACAGGCGCCTACTTTGAAAACTCCCCACGGCACACGATTGTTTGCCCCCCTATGGGTCCAGTGAAATGATCAATGGCTTAACACGGAGTATGATCGATTTTTGTCTTAAAATTGAAACAAAGTCTCTTTATTTGTTCTTTAAGAAATAAGTGTACCAGTTAGGAGAATTTGGATGTTTGTCGTGGTTAAAAACGCGCTTGGAGAGGCGTAGGGTTAGTCAGGCTCATTATATTACCCGCTAACGCTCTCTTCTCTGTTTCGTTCTACCTTCTGAATTAAAACTAAGAAGTAAGGCAAGCACCCGAAATCTTGGCCTTCGATATGACGAGAACCAGAAATCTCTCTTCTCCGAAGGGAGACGCAAATTTTCTTAGACAGGCTGATAGAAATTCTCCCGCCCCAGGGGCTCTCAAGCTCGTCGCATGTCGGCTGACAGTTTGTCTTCGATCTGGGTACAAGACGAGCTAGTGTTGTTAAATATTTCCTAAAAAGCATAGCGAAACTTCTAACCTGACAGAGAAATGATCCCTCGGCATTGAAAAGCCACACGCATTCGTTGCCGTAGTCCGTGACAGCGATGTGCCCGTCCTTGCCCACAGCCACTGCTCCAGGATTAAACATGCTCTTGAACTGAAGCGGCACGTTCAATGAGCGGATCACGTCAGCCGCGTCACGGTAGGTGGGACTGGGGGGAGGATTTTTAATGGACGCAGAGGGGGCGACACCGGCGGTATTTAAATCACTGAGGAGGGTAGGAGCCTTTCGATTGCCTTGAATGGTGCCCAGACCTTCGTCCTTTAGGCTCTGCATAATCTTACGGCTTGGAGTGAGATCCAGAAGGAAAATTGCACGTTTTTTGTTTTCGTCTTTCTCGCCATTCGCGGACAGACTTCGCTTCTCTCTGCCGATTGCCTCGTCGATTTTTTTGTAGAGCTCCTTCTCCTTTCCATCTAATAATTTTCTCATCTTTTCTATCATCTCTGCAGCTTGCTTTCTCATACGTTCCTCTTGTTCTTCGAGGGTAGGACCCGATTCCCCATCCGTCTTTTTCGATTTTCTGCGTTCTGTCTGCTCTGGTTTCTCCTTTCTGGGTTCTCTCGGTTTCCTTTCGGTCTTAACCTTGTTATTTTGACCGCGGTTGGCTTCTACAAAACGTAAAACGCGGTAGTCGGTCGGAAGCATTGATATTCCACCCATTGGAAGAGGCAGTTCTTGGTCGTCGATAGGACAGAAGATCTTGAGGGCACTTTTTGGCGCAATGTCACGCAGACAGTCCTGGCAGATCGTGTGCAAGCAAGGCAGCAATTTCGGCTCGTCCACGTATTCTTCGTCGCAGACCGGACAAGCAGTGCTGTCAGCCGGTGGCAAACTGTCTCTTTGTGCCTTCTTGAAAAAAGCCATTGATAACTAGCGTTCTCAGTATTCACCAGATTTTCACTGCATACGCTCTCGTAGAAGGAAGCTTGAATTGGAAGAAAATGCGATATCTTTATGACACAAAGTTCAAGAATGACCTTCTTATTATCATAAAAAGTCGTGTAATTACATGGATCATTGGCACAACACCTACTTTCGCAATTTCATCCAATCACTATAGACAAGAGAGATGTCAGATTCATTTCGTTCCAAATTTCGATAAGCATCAAAATATTTTCTGTTTGTAAATCTGAACGAAGGGTATGTTCCAGCTAGTAATGACTATATCACCTCGTAATTTTGAAGTCCTTATTTAATTTACTCGTCTAACAGAGTTTAAAGAAGAAACAGATCGATTGCAATTGACTACGATTCAATTCTACCGTGACAGACGACCGTCACGGAAATTCTTAACATAAAACATTTTGAATGGCTTCTTAATTAATCATACTTTCCTGTGATCGAACGTTCTTTCTGATTATCACTGACAATTTATCAATACCCAAATTATTACTATAAAACACAAAAGGCCACAAGATCGCTGCTACTTGTGCTTTTTAGAAAACAGATCTAAGACTCCGTTACCGCTTTGCTCGTGGGAGTGTTGGAGAGCCAACATGTTTTGTGTTTAGTTTTGTTTACAGAGCAAATTGAATGCAAATGATCTTTCAGACATGTTTCCATTTCCTAGGCTTTGCCTTATTTGTAAGCTTAAAATTCTTACCCACTAGTGCCTGCGTTCGTAATCCAAGCTAATCCATGCTTTCTTTTGGAGAACAGATTGCGCCTGTAAAGTATCTTGTCTCTTGGCGTGAGTAAGGGCAGTGAGGTAAGAGAGAGGTACCGGGTAGGGTGGGTATTATAACAACGTAGGGGGATGGGAGGGTGAAACTTGTTGTTATATTATTTTTACGAAAACCGGATTCAAAAGACCAAAACTCTACAGTGGAACAGATAATTATTTTTTGGCTCATCATTAAGCTAAGTTGTGCATGATTTTTTTTTGAATTGGTGGGCAATAGCTTGAGAGTAGCTGCAGTAGTCTGACGAGGCCCTCTAAAAGAGAGAAAAAAGCCAAAAATGATCTTCGAGCGAGACTAATTGTTATTCCGTAGTTATTAATGGAATCGTATTCAACTCGTCCGGATGTGTTTACAAGAAATAGTATCTAACAGTCCTTGAGTCAAATGAGCAGTCTGTCGCTGGAATCTGTCACGCAATATTCCGCCGAGGAACTGAACTCATTTTCGTTTCCAGAGCCTGCGATTCTCCTTACCCAAATGGGGTCATCGTTGCCTAGTTCCTAGGCCTCAATATTTCGCCACGGTCAATCGGTTTGGGTCACGTGGTCCCGGGTGATCGCTCGTCTCGGTGCAACGCAACAACGCTTGGTTACGTCACCGAAAATCAATCCTGGGAGAAAAGGCGAGGGTCATTGCTGGGAATATTGTAGAAGTCTAGGGAAGTCTTATAACACGAACATTTTACTACGCGTTTAAGGCGGGGGTCCACCTGAAAGCCGTATTTTGGCTTGGTATTATGTTCTTAAGGCGGGGGTCCACCTGAAAGCCGTATTTTGGCTTGGTATTATGTTCTTAATGCAAATATCTCGTTTACGTTTCAAGCAATCAAGAATCTGTTCACTCATTACACACATCTATGTTTTGCGCCGTTTTGTAAATTTTTTGGTGATTTTTAGGTTTATTTGGAGACAGATAGTTTTTCTCAAAGGATTAGTAAAATTTATGGAAATAGGAAATTTTGAAGATTTGGTGTTGTTTTAAAATTAGAGTTTGAAGTTAAAAATTGATAGATACACACCCAAACAGTTGCCTAACAACCCGAGTGCCATTGTGGGGTCGGGCAACTGTCTGGTGGTGTTCCATAACCTTTTCTCCCCCTTTCAATCTCTCTTTAAACTTCCTCAAATTTCACTTTAATTCAGGTAAACCCCCACCTTAATGCAAATATCTCGTTTACGTTTCAAGCAATCAAGAATCTGTTCACTCATTACACACATCTATGTTTTGCGCCGTTTTGTAAATTTTTTGGTGATTTTTAGGTTTATTTGGAGACAGATAGTTTTTCTCAAAGGATTAGTAAAATTTATGGAAATAGGAAATTTTGAAGATTTGGTGTTGTTTTAAAATTAGAGTTTGAAGTTAAAAATTGATAGATACACACCCAAACAGTTGCCTAACAACCCGAGTGCCATTGTGGGGTCGGGCAACTGTCTGGTGGTGTTCCATAACCTCTTCTCCCCCTTTCAATCTCTCTTTAAACTTCCTCAAATTTCACTTTAATTCAGGTAAACCCCCACCTTAATGCAAATATCTCGTTTACGTTTCAAGCAATCAAGAATCTGTTCACTCATTACACACATCTATGTTTTGCGCCGTTTTGTAAATTTTTTGGTGATTTTTAGGTTTATTTGGAGACAGATAGTTTTTCTCAAAGGATTAGTAAAATTTATGGAAATAGGAAATTTTGAAGATTTGGTGTTGTTTTAAAATTAGAGTTTGAAGTTAAAAATTGATAGATACACACCAAACAGTTGCCTAACAACCCGAGTGCCATTGTGGGGTCGGGCAACTGTCTGGTGGTGTTCCATAACCTCTTCTCCCCCTTTCAATCTCTCTTTAAACTTCCTCAAATTTCACTTTAATTCAGGTAAACCCCCACCTTAAATCGATCATTATCAGAAAATTCAAGCTGTAAACAATTTCAAGTTAGAGAATATCAAGAATAGCACGAGCTCAACACGCTTGTCGAATTTGGACACGACAATTCAAATGTAATTTACAACATCAGAGAGCCGTAAAGGTATCCGTCTACTAATTCTTCACTTCAAATTTCAATTTTCCAAATCCATCAAATCTTCAACATTTCACATTTTCCTCAATTTAACCTATCCGTCGAGAAAAATATCTCTTTCCCAAAATGCCCAAAAATCACCCAAAATTTACACAAAACCGCCAAACAGTGGTTAATGAAATGAGCAGAGAGATTTAGTGTCGCTTGAAACGTGACCGAGATATTGACAGAAAGGCCGTGTTAAGCGACGTCAAAACAGCCTTCACGTGTACCCCCGCCTAAGGCGACAAGATCCATGTCACATGTAGCGGTTAGTACTTATACACTCTGCACTGAATGAGAACACCAAACCTTGCATGACTGGGATAGTTGTAATGTTCTCTTGGGCAAGATTCTTTGTTGTCACTATGTATTTCTTCACTCATTAGTGCAAAATGATAATCGGCGAATTGTTTGCTCAACCTGGCCAAACAGTGCCATTCTAGTATATCCCATCAGGTAAGGGCTGGTGAGGGCAAGGGGGGGGGGGGGGGGGGAGGAGCAAACCTACGGGCAGCAAGGACCGCGCTTGAGCCACTCTTGAGTTCTGAAGATGACATCAGCTGGGTATTGCCATAAATTAACTTCCTAACAGCTTGCAAAACGACCTTGAACGAATAGCCATTCCAAGGCCAAGGTCTCGTATACTGCACCTGTGCCGGATCTAACCAACGCGCGAAAAGCATCTATGGAACTTCAGCTTACAAAAGGCCCGGTTACTAAGTTTAGAATGAAAGAAGAGTTGATCACAGAAACAGAAGAGTTTGTTCCTGAGAAAAGAACGAACGATCAAGGAAGTATTGTCTTCAACATGGTTCATATCGTCGCAATAGGACTTCCTGCTCTGGTTATCTGGCTTGCTCAACCTGGATCTAGTAAGTTGTGCTTAGAAATCTGTCAGTTATTACCCCCTTGGAAAAGTACCTTCCAATGTTTTCGTAGATTGTGTTTGCTCAGTAACAAAACCGACGGTTTTAATTCAAAAGGACTCCGTAATTTATACAAAAGTGCGTTGGTAGTGCTTTATGCTAATTACTTGGTTAGTGCGTGCAGTGCAGAAGGTGCCAGTACGAAGGTGTGACATATGTTACATAGTGTAACAATTTAATTCATTTTACAAATGAGTTCTCTTGAGTTCTTTAATGCCAAGAATCCAGGTGTCTAGAGACGTTTCCTTCCCTGATGAGTTGAGCCTCATTACTGATCAACTGTTCTCGTGTTTTTTCGTCCATATTCAGGTCTGTTTTCATGGCACCCTACTCTAATGGCATTGAGTGTGAGTAAATGTTAAACTTAAATACGCGAAACACGTGATATTTAGGTAATCAACAGGCAGAGATGAAGAAGTCCTCGTCTTCAAAACATCCTTGTTTAACAAATGCTGATAAATTTTAGCAGCATTTGCAAATAACTCAGCTAATAGTGATCAAAGTCTGAATTCTCCTCTTGTTGTTAACACATTTCAAGCTGACAGATGATAAGAACCTTGCTTTATGTCAGTAAGGTGTCCGCTCCTTTAAAAAGGAAGTCTTGGCAAAGAGTACTTGAACTGATATGCAAAAACTTTTCTTAGTGAAATTCCTGCCAGTGCAGCTGAGCAGCTGGTTTCCCAATTGTGGCCGACAAGGGAGATGAGGAATAGAAATAAGGGTTGTGACTTTGACATAAAAATATTTTTTGGAACTTACTTGGCAAGCTTTGCACAAGTAAGCTTCAAATTCTTTGAAACTCTCAAGTGTTTACACCAGTGCATGAAAACACAAAGCCATCACACAGATCAATTTGTTGACCCTAGGAAAAAGGCAGCAACAGCTGTCAGTATATGTAGAGTCAAAATGACAAATTAATATTTTATTGATTGTTATTTTTCAAGTGTCAAAAGCCTGACTGTATGTTTACCTCTAGGGGAAGAGAAAAGATGAACCTTTCTGTAACTGACTTGTACATAGTGTTGTATATTCTGTAGTAAAAGCTGATTTCTTTTTACGCAGTTTGGTTTCCTTATGGTTGAAGCTATCCTGATGTTTTCACCACAAAGCTCCCTTATCTCCTCAGCCCCTCGAGCCACCAAGGTCAAAATACACTGGATACTTCAAACCTCAGCTGTGGTTGCCGCACTGGGAGGTTTTGCCGCGATTTACTACAATAAGAATATTTACAACAAAGCTCATTTTCAAAGCTGGCATGGGAGCCTGGGGTTCTGTACCGTGATTCTTATCTGTCTGCAATCTCTTCAGGGTGTTGGTGTTTTGTACTCCAAGCTGCCGCTCGCCAGTAGATTGAAACCTAGCCAACTGAAACAGCTGCATGCTGTATGTGGTTCTCTAGTATATCTTGTGGCGTGCATCACTCTTTGCCTCGGTTTTTATTCCAACTGGTTTGTGAAGAATGTTAGTGTGTATGTTCAGGGTGGTAGTGTTTTATCGGCACTATGTCTCGCTGGTATTATTATTGGACAAGTTTACACTGAGTATGGCTTAAAAAGACGTCCTGGGACATAATTTATTTTAGTTGGCTTTGACTTTTCACCGTCACAGAAAATATATTTCTCAGGAAGACAACATGCTTACCTATTCTAGCACTTACAAGAAATAAATTTATAAGAAATATCAAATGATAGAGATTGCATCAACTGAAGGAGGGTGATTGGTTACATCTTTGATATGCCTCAGTGTGACTGCGTGATGCAGTTCTGTGTTCACATGTTATAAGTCAACATTTGGCAATCTGACCACGTGATGTGGTTCCAGTCAAAAAAATGCACATTTATCCGTTGCTCACCATAGAGTCTCCAGTAGCTCAGTGGTTAGAGCATGTGGCTAGATCATGGAGGTTTGTGGGTTCAAATCCCATTTGGAACTTAGAATTTGTTCTGAATTTTCAGTTGATGCTATTGTTAACGTTAAGTGCTGTTTCAGAAAATACAAAGGACTGAAATGTCCTGTGGTGGGGGAAGGGGAGGGTCTGTGAGACCAAAAATCAAAAGAAATGTATGAAACTTAATTGGAATTTCCAGAGGGGTGGGGAGGAGGTTTTAGAAAAAAATCCCTTCTGTGGGGGATATATGGATATTTTCTTGAACTACACAATGTATTTTATGATACCATAAACTTCCAAAACTAAGTTTGGCATGATTGATTCTTCAAAGTATATTTTCTTGGAGTTATGATTGAGAGAGATGACTGACATTTTACATTTAAGGGCTTCGTTTCAAATTTTGAACAAAAATAATCCATAAAGTCTTCAGTAAATAAAGATGCTTGTTTTCATTTTGAGAAAAGTGTTTTGATTGACATGAGTGTGGAACAAAGAAAATATCTGTATACCCGACAGGAATTGAACCCCTGACCTCCCGAACACTGGGTGGGCGCTCTATCCACTGAGCTACGATAAGGCCATTTAACTGAGGTCATATTAAACAGGCTCAGTTCCTGCATACTGCTGCATTTTGATTAATTCACTTTTAGCATATTGTACAAAGCAGTGGCTTAAAGTGCCCCTGTGACAAAAAATAAATATTTTTTTTCCTTTGGATTTCAAAACTATGTTAACTAAACACTAAGTGACGCAAGTTTTAATCCTTGATTTAAAAAAGGCACCTGTTTATTTTAACTGGAACTTTCCTATTTAATGATCCGCCATCACTAAATTTAAGTTCTTGAGAGACCTGGATCGAGGAGTGAAAATGACATCAAAGGCTCACTAGTTTAAGAATGCAATGCATGTGTACGCTGCAGAATTAATATGCAGCACAGGAGTTTTGGGCTTTCACACTTTTAAACTCGCACTTTGCATACATAATAAGCTGCGTTCACACGCTGAAATTTTAGGCCGGTGAGCCTTTGACATCACGTTTCCCGGATCCAACCCTCTGAGGTCAAATCGGTCAGGTTTGAATGTGAGTGATGGCGGATCGTGAAATCCAAAACTTTCACTCAAAGTAAATGGTGTTTGGATAAAAATGAAAGGTCAGAATTTTGCCAGTCAAGTGTTAAGCAGACACACTTTCAGAATCTCAAGAAAAAAAGGAAGTGATTTTTTTGATCACAGTGGCACTTAAAGGACATCATCAAATAATCAGGATCAAAATCTTTGAACAAACTTTTATAGCCATAGGAAATATGAAACAAGTTAAATGGTACGTTGCTAAAAGATTGACCGTGGCAAAATATTAAAGGCCTATGAACTAGGCAAGTATTAGTATAGAAAAATTGATGTTCGTATCATGTGTTTGATGTCTAATCCTCTATAAATTAACTTTTCAGTATCTCATTTCACTCAAAAGTAAATGTTAACATATTATTATTCTCAGTGGAGAAATAAACTGGAAACATGTATACCCTGAAGTATATTCTTCCGTTTAGCTGACAAAATATTGCTGTTGGACTTGCCTTTCGAGTGATGTTCTGTAAAACAGAAATGATATTGGTCACTAGGCTACAGCTGATGAGCCATACAGTAAAAACCCACGTATAAGAACCTAACATTCAAGAACCTGTTAAGCTAAAATTTCATTTTTAAGCACCCTTCACATAACAATCATTTTAGGCTAAAATCCTAAAACAGGTTCTTATTTTCAAAAAAGAAAAAAAGATATAGAATTAAGAAATTTTCTCAAAAGAAAATAGATATAGATATATACAGATAACACAGTCTGTATGCAATGTTACTCTAAACACTATAGCATGGTTACATAAAACTTGCCCTCCTTGATTATAATTATTAAACAGAGATGAATAGGATGAACCTTTGGTTTTTATAAAATCACAGTACATGAATTCAAAAAGAAATCTGTACCCATGTAGAGCAAAAGCATCTTCCAGAATGGCAATTAGAAGGTTCCATTAAATCACAAGCATGGGATGGTGTGCTTTCTAGTAGTGACTGCATAACACTGAGTTTCATGTACTCCATTAGTACCAGTAAAATATGAATAAACATACAAATTATGTGTCAATCAATGCTAATTCCAATGTTACTGCAATATTTTTGCTAGACTATATTGCTAGACATTGTATGAGATTAATACAAATTCCAATCCTCTATCAGTGGACATTTTTAAAGAGAAACTTTGACATTTTATCATGTTATGCTTTTGTGTATGCAAGATTTATTGACAATTATAGTGAAGGTTACAGTACTATTCGCTACTTGCACATACCCATAATCCTTTGCGTTGTTGGGGGGTAACCATTACAATAAATGTATGGTATCATGACAAATATTAGTTTGGTGAGCTCACAAAACCAGCTACTAATGCTTAAAAATGCACCAGAATTTACCAAAATCATGATAGGAGAAATTTGTACTAGTTTATAACTAAATGTAGAGAAATTTTTTTTTTGTTCATACATCGCCTTGTAATTTTACAGACGATGTATGGACAAAAAAAATTTCTCTACAGTTAGTTGTAAACTAGTACAAATTTCTCCTATCATGATTTTGGTAAATTCTGGTGCATTTTTAAGCATTAGTAGCTGGTTTTCCGAGCTCACTGAGCTAATTTTTGTCATGATACCATACATTTCTTCTACTTGTTACCCCCCAACAATGCAAGGGATTATGGGTATGTGCAAGTAGCGAATGCAAATTTTCTGCGAAAAATGAACCGTGCAAATTTTCTGCGAAAAATCGTCCAGGCGTCTCCACATCATGCAAGCCTTCATTTGCCATGGTTACTTGTTGTCTTGTTGGCACATCACTGCCTTCTACCCAGTCCGCCCGCCTCTTTTTATTTTAAACATGGCCGCCTAAACAGAACATTGCAAGGCTGCACTCTCTTCTGAGGACGCTTGTAAAAGGCTAGAAGCTCAGTATGGCACGGATTTCCGATTTTTAAACGCTCTTTCCTAGCTTAGAATTATCCAGAAAATAAATAGAAAACATGTCCCGTGCTTCTGTTGTTATAGAAACACGAGTGGAAGTTTGGGAGAACGAGAAATGCTGTGGGAACACGAGCCGCAGGCGAGTGTTTCCACAGCTTTTTCCAGTTCTCCCAAACTTCCACGAGTGTTTCTATAACTCGATAGGAACACGGAGAACATGTTTTCTATTTCTTTTAGAAAATACCGCGACGAAGAAAAACAAAAACAACTTTTTTACTTCGATCATCAAAATGTAAATTCTCTTTGTTCGCGCCATCATTACGTCAACAGCTCGTGCTAGTTCTGTGTTTCTATCGAGTTTTAGTATAAATCTACTAGCGTTCTATCACGAATGCTGTCCTCTGATTGGCTACGCTACTCACTATCTATTCTGCGATAGATAGTGAGTAGCGTAGCAGTGTGCACTTGTTAACAAAATGAGGGCCGCTTCTTAGCGTTTTCGAAGTGTCTGTGAAGAGGATTTAGACAAAAGTTTGAACGAATAGTAGATTTATACTAAAACAATTAGATTATTCGCTCTCGATTTCTATGCGTGATAGTTGACTCGGGCTGCGCCCTCGTCAACTATCACGCGATAGAAATCTCGAGCTCATAATCTAATTGTTTAATAGAAACATGGTTTTCAACCAATCAGCGTGCCTATTTGCTCTTTGTTATTTTCTAAAATATTTGGTAAATAAACCCCTGGCTGGTAAGTTGGCTGATAATGTCTGCGGCTGAGAGATTGTCCGAAAAATGAACATTTGGCCGAGAAGCGAAGCCAAGGACATTAATTATCAGCCGACATACCAGCAAGCCAGAAAGGGGTTTATTTTATAACCCTCCCATTAATTTTCTTTTCGCAATTAAACCTCGCGTAAACATGGTAAAAAATGCTAGTGGCAGCAGCTTTTGAATGTCACTGTCGCTACACTCATTTAAAACGAGTTTGGTTTCCTTCCATGTTAACTGAAAAAAAAAAATGTTGAAATTCTTGGGCTGACTGTTTTTCCTCGACGTAAACAATCAGAGGACAAATATCGACGCGGGCGGGGGTTATTCCGTGATAACTGTCCGGCGCTTTAGACCACGTGACGTAAAGTAGTTAATAAAATCACGCAAAAATTAATGGATTGGTTATAAAATAATAATGTACGGCATTTTTATAGCGCCTTACAACACTTTGGTGCCGCTGTCATTCTGTTCTGGAACGCGCGCCGCCTAGTTGTAGTGCTCTGTTAAACAACCAAACTTTTTTTTGTTTGGCCTGCATATTTTAACACTTTCCAATGACCGCAAGAGATTTTTGACCACCCTTGAGCATTGCGGTACGAAGTAAACCGGCATATGCTAAAACCCAGACGGTAGACGGTGGACGGTAGACGATAGACGATAGACAAAAGTTTTGCGTGACATTTTCGTGACAATCTTTAGAGACTTCAAGCAATCTTTAAAAACGGGTTGGATTATTAGAAAGTGCAGGCAATCCGCAGTCCGTAGTAGTATGAGCATGACGCGGTGACGCAGTATAGTAGACAGTAAACACGTGCAGTGAACGTACGTACGTAGACCACATACATGGGTAACGGGCTACAAGCAGTAGTCCTAAACATAAATTCTGAAGAGCAAAATGGCTAAAAATCGACACCCTATTTACGGCTGAACAACCCTACCCTCTGGGGCTGCATGTACGTGTACAGCCCATATAAGGGAGTACAACCCCCCAAAGAAGGGGGGGGGGGGTGGCTTCAAGCAATCACCATAGTTTTGAGCCTGGTTTAAGGCTGTTTTGGCAAAGGTTTCCTCAAGTCAACACAAATTCACTAATTTTCAAGCCGTTAACATGGAAAAGAATGAAACCCACTCGTGTTTCTATAACTCAACAGAAGCACGGGACATTTTCTATTTCTTAAATAATGATAGTTTTCTGGATAATTCTAAGCTTGGAAAGAGCGTGTAGTTTTGTTTAGGCGGCCATGTTTAGAATATAATTTGGTTTTATCAACTGGGTTGATAATGTGAATTGTCCACCGTAAAGAGATTCGGTACGGTGGACAATTCACATTATCAACCCAGTTGATAAAACCAAATTATCTTGTAATACTCCCACCGACGCAGCACCACAGTTTCTTTAGAAACTTGCCCCCTTTCTTTATTTCATGTTTAGAATAGAAAGAGGCGGGCGGACTGGGCAGAAGGCAGTGACGTGCCGGTGACGTAGGAGTGGCGGGAAATCTGGCGAGAAACATGGCCGTGTGGTGCGATGAAAATAAATCGTTGGGCTTCCTTCGCAGGTCAGTGTGGCCGCCTGGTGGCTGAAGGACATCGTTAAGTCCGAATGCCCGTAAGTCAACAGCATCCTTCGAAGAACTGAGGGGTGCTCTGAGCCTCGCTGTGTAC
This sequence comes from Micromussa lordhowensis, assembly GCA_964020085.1. NCBI lineage: Eukaryota > Metazoa > Cnidaria > Anthozoa > Scleractinia > Lobophylliidae > Micromussa > Micromussa lordhowensis. Next base: position 2,472,812 of record OZ026609.1, read on the forward strand.
AATAGCGCTGTTTTAGGCGCTGGAGGTTAAAGTTGTGGAGTGAGATCAGGTGGATCCAGGCGCGAAGTCTAAGGCAATGTTCTTGCGCATAACTTCTGCAGAGTGAGTTTGACGGCGTCCAGCGGGGTCCTGGTTGGCAGAAGTTGTGGGCAAGGCGGTTGCTTTTGGACTTAGTAAAATATGTGGCTTGTTTGGGGCCTGGGTTGCCCTCCTTCGAAAAATTGCTAGCGCCTCATGAATAATGCATTTTCCGCTCGATAGATCGATCGATGCCCGTTTGCGTGCGATGGCAATGGCCTGCCTGCGGGTCTGTGGCCAGGGTACGTTGTAGTGCGTGTAACGAGCTTGTGGCAAGACCGGTTGGCCGAGAGGAAGCAGGCCTTGCGCCTGGATAGGAGGCCAAAGTCGTACTTGGTCGGCCATGTTTTCTTCGGCGAGGGAAAGTCAAGGAACGGAACAGACTTCGTGCGCGCGCGGACGGAAGATCGCATCAAGCACACAAAATGTTCTCCTATGTTTGCACTTCAAGTGCATACTAATTAGGAGATGATGCAATTTGCGCCAGGGTGTTTTTGAAGCCCCTATAATCGGGCTACTTTTTTGAGCATTTTCCCTTGGTCCCCCCTTGGCAAAATCTCAGAAAATGGCCGATTTAGGTGTCCTTGCCAAATTTGTCATAACTCGGCTCTACGGATACTTATGGAGCCGCAGTTTGCAGCAAAATGTTCTCCTATGTTTGCACTTCAAGTGCATACTAATTAGGAGATGATGCAATTTGCGCCAGGGTGTTTTTGAAGCCCCTATAATCGGGCTACTTTTTTGAGCATTTTCCCTTGGTCCCCCCTTGGCAAAATCTCAGAAAATGGCCGATTTAGGTGTCCTTGCCAAATTTGTCATAACTCGGCTCTACGGATACTTATGGAGCCGCAGTTTGCAGCAAAATGTTCTCCTATGTTTGCACTTCAAGTGCATACTAATTAGGAGATGATGCAATTTGCGCCAGGGTGTTTTTGAAGCCCCTATAATCGGGCTACTTTTTTGAGCATTTTCCCTTGGTCCCCCCTTGGCAAAATCTCAGAAAATGGCCGATTTAGGTGTCCTTGCCAAATTTGTCATAACTCGGCTCTACGGATACTTATGGAGCCGCAGTTTGCAGCAAAATGTTCTCCTATGTTTGCACTTCAAGTGCATACTAATTAGGAGATGATGCAATTTGCGCCAGGGTGTTTTTGAAGCCCCTATAATCGGGCTACTTTTTTGAGCATTTTCCCTTGGTCCCCCCTTGGCAAAATCTCAGAAAATGGCCGATTTAGGTGTCCTTGCCAAATTTGTCATAACTCGGCTCTACGGATACTTATGGAGCCGCAGTTTGCAGCAAAATGTTCTCCTATGTTTGCACTTCAAGTGCATACTAATTAGGAGATGATGCAATTTGCGCCAGGGTGTTTTTGAAGCCCCTATAATCGGGCTACTTTTTTGAGCATTTTCCCTTGGTCCCCCCTTGGCAAAATCTCAGAAAATGGCCGATTTAGGTGTCCTTGCCAAATTTGTCATAACTCGGCTCTACGGATACTTATGGAGCCGCAGTTTGCAGCAAAATGTTCTCCTATGTTTGCACTTCAAGTGCATACTAATTAGGAGATGATGCAATTTGCGCCAGGGTGTTTTTGAAGCCCCTATAATCGGGCTACTTTTTTGAGCATTTTCCCTTGGTCCCCCCTTGGCAAAATCTCAGAAAATGGCCGATTTAGGTGTCCTTGCCAAATTTGTCATAACTCGGCTCTACGGATACTTATGGAGCCGCAGTTTGCAGCAAAATGTTCTCCTATGTTTGCACTTCAAGTGCATACTAATTAGGAGATGATGCAATTTGCGCCAGGGTGTTTTTGAAGCCCCTATAATCGGGCTACTTTTTTGAGCATTTTCCCTTGGTCCCCCCTTGGCAAAATCTCAGAAAATGGCCGATTTAGGTGTCCTTGCCAAATTTGTCATAACTCGGCTCTACGGATACTTATGGAGCCGCAGTTTGCAGCAAAATGTTCTCCTATGTTTGCACTTCAAGTGCATACTAATTAGGAGATGATGCAATTTGCGCCAGGGTGTTTTTGAAGCCCCTATAATCGGGCTACTTTTTTGAGCATTTTCCCTTGGTCCCCCCTTGGCAAAATCTCAGAAAATGGCCGATTTAGGTGTCCTTGCCAAATTTGTCATAACTCGGCTCTACGGATACTTATGGAGCCGCAGTTTGCAGCAAAATGTTCTCCTATGTTTGCACTTCAAGTGCATACTAATTAGGAGATGATGCAATTTGCGCCAGGGTGTTTTTGAAGCCCCTATAATCGGGCTACTTTTTTGAGCATTTTCCCTTGGTCCCCCCTTGGCAAAATCTCAGAAAATGGCCGATTTAGGTGTCCTTGCCAAATTTGTCATAACTCGGCTCTACGGATACTTATGGAGCCGCAGTTTGCAGCAAAATGTTCTCCTATGTTTGCACTTCAAGTGCATACTAATTAGGAGATGATGCAATTTGCGCCAGGGTGTTTTTGAAGCCCCTATAATCGGGCTACTTTTTTGAGCATTTTCCCTTGGTCCCCCCTTGGCAAAATCTCAGAAAATGGCCGATTTAGGTGTCCTTGCCAAATTTGTCATAACTCGGCTCTACGGATACTTATGGAGCCGCAGTTTGCAGCAAAATGTTCTCCTATGTTTGCACTTCAAGTGCATACTAATTAGGAGATGATGCAATTTGCGCCAGGGTGTTTTTGAAGCCCCTATAATCGGGCTACTTTTTTGAGCATTTTCCCTTGGTCCCCCCTTGGCAAAATCTCAGAAAATGGCCGATTTAGGTGTCCTTGCCAAATTTGTCATAACTCGGCTCTACGGATACTTATGGAGCCGCAGTTTGCAGCAAAATGTTCTCCTATGTTTGCACTTCAAGTGCATACTAATTAGGAGATGATGCAATTTGCGCCAGGGTGTTTTTGAAGCCCCTATAATCGGGCTACTTTTTTGAGCATTTTCCCTTGGTCCCCCCTTGGCAAAATCTCAGAAAATGGCCGATTTAGGTGTCCTTGCCAAATTTGTCATAACTCGGCTCTACGGATACTTATGGAGCCGCAGTTTGCAGCAAAATGTTCTCCTATGTTTGCACTTCAAGTGCATACTAATTAGGAGATGATGCAATTTGCGCCAGGGTGTTTTTGAAGCCCCTATAATCGGGCTACTTTTTTGAGCATTTTCCCTTGGTCCCCCCTTGGCAAAATCTCAGAAAATGGCCGATTTAGGTGTCCTTGCCAAATTTGTCATAACTCGGCTCTACGGATACTTATGGAGCCGCAGTTTGCAGCAAAATGTTCTCCTATGTTTGCACTTCAAGTGCATACTAATTAGGAGATGATGCAATTTGCGCCAGGGTGTTTTTGAAGCCCCTATAATCGGGCTACTTTTTTGAGCATTTTCCCTTGGTCCCCCCTTGGCAAAATCTCAGAAAATGGCCGATTTAGGTGTCCTTGCCAAATTTGTCATAACTCGGCTCTACGGATACTTATGGAGCCGCAGTTTGCAGCAAAATGTTCTCCTATGTTTGCACTTCAAGTGCATACTAATTAGGAGATGATGCAATTTGCGCCAGGGTGTTTTTGAAGCCCCTATAATCGGGCTACTTTTTTGAGCATTTTCCCTTGGTCCCCCCTTGGCAAAATCTCAGAAAATGGCCGATTTAGGTGTCCTTGCCAAATTTGTCATAACTCGGCTCTACGGATACTTATGGAGCCGCAGTTTGCAGCAAAATGTTCTCCTATGTTTGCACTTCAAGTGCATACTAATTAGGAGATGATGCAATTTGCGCCAGGGTGTTTTTGAAGCCCCTATAATCGGGCTACTTTTTTGAGCATTTTCCCTTGGTCCCCCCTTGGCAAAATCTCAGAAAATGGCCGATTTAGGTGTCCTTGCCAAATTTGTCATAACTCGGCTCTACGGATACTTATGGAGCCGCAGTTTGCAGCAAAATGTTCTCCTATGTTTGCACTTCAAGTGCATACTAATTAGGAGATGATGCAATTTGCGCCAGGGTGTTTTTGAAGCCCCTATAATCGGGCTACTTTTTTGAGCATTTTCCCTTGGTCCCCCCTTGGCAAAATCTCAGAAAATGGCCGATTTAGGTGTCCTTGCCAAATTTGTCATAACTCGGCTCTACGGATACTTATGGAGCCGCAGTTTGCAGCAAAATGTTCTCCTATGTTTGCACTTCAAGTGCATACTAATTAGGAGATGATGCAATTTGCGCCAGGGTGTTTTTGAAGCCCCTATAATCGGGCTACTTTTTTGAGCATTTTCCCTTGGTCCCCCCTTGGCAAAATCTCAGAAAATGGCCGATTTAGGTGTCCTTGCCAAATTTGTCATAACTCGGCTCTACGGATACTTATGGAGCCGCAGTTTGCAGCAAAATGTTCTCCTATGTTTGCACTTCAAGTGCATACTAATTAGGAGATGATGCAATTTGCGCCAGGGTGTTTTTGAAGCCCCTATAATCGGGCTACTTTTTTGAGCATTTTCCCTTGGTCCCCCCTTGGCAAAATCTCAGAAAATGGCCGATTTAGGTGTCCTTGCCAAATTTGTCATAACTCGGCTCTACGGATACTTATGGAGCCGCAGTTTGCAGCAAAATGTTCTCCTATGTTTGCACTTCAAGTGCATACTAATTAGGAGATGATGCAATTTGCGCCAGGGTGTTTTTGAAGCCCCTATAATCGGGCTACTTTTTTGAGCATTTTCCCTTGGTCCCCCCTTGGCAAAATCTCAGAAAATGGCCGATTTAGGTGTCCTTGCCAAATTTGTCATAACTCGGCTCTACGGATACTTATGGAGCCGCAGTTTGCAGCAAAATGTTCTCCTATGTTTGCACTTCAAGTGCATACTAATTAGGAGATGATGCAATTTGCGCCAGGGTGTTTTTGAAGCCCCTATAATCGGGCTACTTTTTTGAGCATTTTCCCTTGGTCCCCCCTTGGCAAAATCTCAGAAAATGGCCGATTTAGGTGTCCTTGCCAAATTTGTCATAACTCGGCTCTACGGATACTTATGGAGCCGCAGTTTGCAGCAAAATGTTCTCCTATGTTTGCACTTCAAGTGCATACTAATTAGGAGATGATGCAATTTGCGCCAGGGTGTTTTTGAAGCCCCTATAATCGGGCTACTTTTTTGAGCATTTTCCCTTGGTCCCCCCTTGGCAAAATCTCAGAAAATGGCCGATTTAGGTGTCCTTGCCAAATTTGTCATAACTCGGCTCTACGGATACTTATGGAGCCGCAGTTTGCAGCAAAATGTTCTCCTATGTTTGCACTTCAAGTGCATACTAATTAGGAGATGATGCAATTTGCGCCAGGGTGTTTTTGAAGCCCCTATAATCGGGCTACTTTTTTGAGCATTTTCCCTTGGTCCCCCCTTGGCAAAATCTCAGAAAATGGCCGATTTAGGTGTCCTTGCCAAATTTGTCATAACTCGGCTCTACGGATACTTATGGAGCCGCAGTTTGCAGCAAAATGTTCTCCTATGTTTGCACTTCAAGTGCATACTAATTAGGAGATGATGCAATTTGCGCCAGGGTGTTTTTGAAGCCCCTATAATCGGGCTACTTTTTTGAGCATTTTCCCTTGGTCCCCCCTTGGCAAAATCTCAGAAAATGGCCGATTTAGGTGTCCTTGCCAAATTTGTCATAACTCGGCTCTACGGATACTTATGGAGCCGCAGTTTGCAGCAAAATGTTCTCCTATGTTTGCACTTCAAGTGCATACTAATTAGGAGATGATGCAATTTGCGCCAGGGTGTTTTTGAAGCCCCTATAATCGGGCTACTTTTTTGAGCATTTTCCCTTGGTCCCCCCTTGGCAAAATCTCAGAAAATGGCCGATTTAGGTGTCCTTGCCAAATTTGTCATAACTCGGCTCTACGGATACTTATGGAGCCGCAGTTTGCAGCAAAATGTTCTCCTATGTTTGCACTTCAAGTGCATACTAATTAGGAGATGATGCAATTTGCGCCAGGGTGTTTTTGAAGCCCCTATAATCGGGCTACTTTTTTGAGCATTTTCCCTTGGTCCCCCCTTGGCAAAATCTCAGAAAATGGCCGATTTAGGTGTCCTTGCCAAATTTGTCATAACTCGGCTCTACGGATACTTATGGAGCCGCAGTTTGCAGCAAAATGTTCTCCTATGTTTGCACTTCAAGTGCATACTAATTAGGAGATGATGCAATTTGCGCCAGGGTGTTTTTGAAGCCCCTATAATCGGGCTACTTTTTTGAGCATTTTCCCTTGGTCCCCCCTTGGCAAAATCTCAGAAAATGGCCGATTTAGGTGTCCTTGCCAAATTTGTCATAACTCGGCTCTACGGATACTTATGGAGCCGCAGTTTGCAGCAAAATGTTCTCCTATGTTTGCACTTCAAGTGCATACTAATTAGGAGATGATGCAATTTGCGCCAGGGTGTTTTTGAAGCCCCTATAATCGGGCTACTTTTTTGAGCATTTTCCCTTGGTCCCCCCTTGGCAAAATCTCAGAAAATGGCCGATTTAGGTGTCCTTGCCAAATTTGTCATAACTCGGCTCTACGGATACTTATGGAGCCGCAGTTTGCAGCAAAATGTTCTCCTATGTTTGCACTTCAAGTGCATACTAATTAGGAGATGATGCAATTTGCGCCAGGGTGTTTTTGAAGCCCCTATAATCGGGCTACTTTTTTGAGCATTTTCCCTTGGTCCCCCCTTGGCAAAATCTCAGAAAATGGCCGATTTAGGTGTCCTTGCCAAATTTGTCATAACTCGGCTCTACGGATACTTATGGAGCCGCAGTTTGCAGCAAAATGTTCTCCTATGTTTGCACTTCAAGTGCATACTAATTAGGAGATGATGCAATTTGCGCCAGGGTGTTTTTGAAGCCCCTATAATCGGGCTACTTTTTTGAGCATTTTCCCTTGGTCCCCCCTTGGCAAAATCTCAGAAAATGGCCGATTTAGGTGTCCTTGCCAAATTTGTCATAACTCGGCTCTACGGATACTTATGGAGCCGCAGTTTGCAGCAAAATGTTCTCCTATGTTTGCACTTCAAGTGCATACTAATTAGGAGATGATGCAATTTGCGCCAGGGTGTTTTTGAAGCCCCTATAATCGGGCTACTTTTTTGAGCATTTTCCCTTGGTCCCCCCTTGGCAAAATCTCAGAAAATGGCCGATTTAGGTGTCCTTGCCAAATTTGTCATAACTCGGCTCTACGGATACTTATGGAGCCGCAGTTTGCAGCAAAATGTTCTCCTATGTTTGCACTTCAAGTGCATACTAATTAGGAGATGATGCAATTTGCGCCAGGGTGTTTTTGAAGCCCCTATAATCGGGCTACTTTTTTGAGCATTTTCCCTTGGTCCCCCCTTGGCAAAATCTCAGAAAATGGCCGATTTAGGTGTCCTTGCCAAATTTGTCATAACTCGGCTCTACGGATACTTATGGAGCCGCAGTTTGCAGCAAAATGTTCTCCTATGTTTGCACTTCAAGTGCATACTAATTAGGAGATGATGCAATTTGCGCCAGGGTGTTTTTGAAGCCCCTATAATCGGGCTACTTTTTTGAGCATTTTCCCTTGGTCCCCCCTTGGCAAAATCTCAGAAAATGGCCGATTTAGGTGTCCTTGCCAAATTTGTCATAACTCGGCTCTACGGATACTTATGGAGCCGCAGTTTGCAGCAAAATGTTCTCCTATGTTTGCACTTCAAGTGCATACTAATTAGGAGATGATGCAATTTGCGCCAGGGTGTTTTTGAAGCCCCTATAATCGGGCTACTTTTTTGAGCATTTTCCCTTGGTCCCCCCTTGGCAAAATCTCAGAAAATGGCCGATTTAGGTGTCCTTGCCAAATTTGTCATAACTCGGCTCTACGGATACTTATGGAGCCGCAGTTTGCAGCAAAATGTTCTCCTATGTTTGCACTTCAAGTGCATACTAATTAGGAGATGATGCAATTTGCGCCAGGGTGTTTTTGAAGCCCCTATAATCGGGCTACTTTTTTGAGCATTTTCCCTTGGTCCCCCCTTGGCAAAATCTCAGAAAATGGCCGATTTAGGTGTCCTTGCCAAATTTGTCATAACTCGGCTCTACGGATACTTATGGAGCCGCAGTTTGCAGCAAAATGTTCTCCTATGTTTGCACTTCAAGTGCATACTAATTAGGAGATGATGCAATTTGCGCCAGGGTGTTTTTGAAGCCCCTATAATCGGGCTACTTTTTTGAGCATTTTCCCTTGGTCCCCCCTTGGCAAAATCTCAGAAAATGGCCGATTTAGGTGTCCTTGCCAAATTTGTCATAACTCGGCTCTACGGATACTTATGGAGCCGCAGTTTGCAGCAAAATGTTCTCCTATGTTTGCACTTCAAGTGCATACTAATTAGGAGATGATGCAATTTGCGCCAGGGTGTTTTTGAAGCCCCTATAATCGGGCTACTTTTTTGAGCATTTTCCCTTGGTCCCCCCTTGGCAAAATCTCAGAAAATGGCCGATTTAGGTGTCCTTGCCAAATTTGTCATAACTCGGCTCTACGGATACTTATGGAGCCGCAGTTTGCAGCAAAATGTTCTCCTATGTTTGCACTTCAAGTGCATACTAATTAGGAGATGATGCAATTTGCGCCAGGGTGTTTTTGAAGCCCCTATAATCGGGCTACTTTTTTGAGCATTTTCCCTTGGTCCCCCCTTGGCAAAATCTCAGAAAATGGCCGATTTAGGTGTCCTTGCCAAATTTGTCATAACTCGGCTCTACGGATACTTATGGAGCCGCAGTTTGCAGCAAAATGTTCTCCTATGTTTGCACTTCAAGTGCATACTAATTAGGAGATGATGCAATTTGCGCCAGGGTGTTTTTGAAGCCCCTATAATCGGGCTACTTTTTTGAGCATTTTCCCTTGGTCCCCCCTTGGCAAAATCTCAGAAAATGGCCGATTTAGGTGTCCTTGCCAAATTTGTCATAACTCGGCTCTACGGATACTTATGGAGCCGCAGTTTGCAGCAAAATGTTCTCCTATGTTTGCACTTCAAGTGCATACTAATTAGGAGATGATGCAATTTGCGCCAGGGTGTTTTTGAAGCCCCTATAATCGGGCTACTTTTTTGAGCATTTTCCCTTGGTCCCCCCTTGGCAAAATCTCAGAAAATGGCCGATTTAGGTGTCCTTGCCAAATTTGTCATAACTCGGCTCTACGGATACTTATGGAGCCGCAGTTTGCAGCAAAATGTTCTCCTATGTTTGCACTTCAAGTGCATACTAATTAGGAGATGATGCAATTTGCGCCAGGGTGTTTTTGAAGCCCCTATAATCGGGCTACTTTTTTGAGCATTTTCCCTTGGTCCCCCCTTGGCAAAATCTCAGAAAATGGCCGATTTAGGTGTCCTTGCCAAATTTGTCATAACTCGGCTCTACGGATACTTATGGAGCCGCAGTTTGCAGCAAAATGTTCTCCTATGTTTGCACTTCAAGTGCATACTAATTAGGAGATGATGCAATTTGCGCCAGGGTGTTTTTGAAGCCCCTATAATCGGGCTACTTTTTTGAGCATTTTCCCTTGGTCCCCCCTTGGCAAAATCTCAGAAAATGGCCGATTTAGGTGTCCTTGCCAAATTTGTCATAACTCGGCTCTACGGATACTTATGGAGCCGCAGTTTGCAGCAAAATGTTCTCCTATGTTTGCACTTCAAGTGCATACTAATTAGGAGATGATGCAATTTGCGCCAGGGTGTTTTTGAAGCCCCTATAATCGGGCTACTTTTTTGAGCATTTTCCCTTGGTCCCCCCTTGGCAAAATCTCAGAAAATGGCCGATTTAGGTGTCCTTGCCAAATTTGTCATAACTCGGCTCTACGGATACTTATGGAGCCGCAGTTTGCAGCAAAATGTTCTCCTATGTTTGCACTTCAAGTGCATACTAATTAGGAGATGATGCAATTTGCGCCAGGGTGTTTTTGAAGCCCCTATAATCGGGCTACTTTTTTGAGCATTTTCCCTTGGTCCCCCCTTGGCAAAATCTCAGAAAATGGCCGATTTAGGTGTCCTTGCCAAATTTGTCATAACTCGGCTCTACGGATACTTATGGAGCCGCAGTTTGCAGCAAAATGTTCTCCTATGTTTGCACTTCAAGTGCATACTAATTAGGAGATGATGCAATTTGCGCCAGGGTGTTTTTGAAGCCCCTATAATCGGGCTACTTTTTTGAGCATTTTCCCTTGGTCCCCCCTTGGCAAAATCTCAGAAAATGGCCGATTTAGGTGTCCTTGCCAAATTTGTCATAACTCGGCTCTACGGATACTTATGGAGCCGCAGTTTGCAGCAAAATGTTCTCCTATGTTTGCACTTCAAGTGCATACTAATTAGGAGATGATGCAATTTGCGCCAGGGTGTTTTTGAAGCCCCTATAATCGGGCTACTTTTTTGAGCATTTTCCCTTGGTCCCCCCTTGGCAAAATCTCAGAAAATGGCCGATTTAGGTGTCCTTGCCAAATTTGTCATAACTCGGCTCTACGGATACTTATGGAGCCGCAGTTTGCAGCAAAATGTTCTCCTATGTTTGCACTTCAAGTGCATACTAATTAGGAGATGATGCAATTTGCGCCAGGGTGTTTTTGAAGCCCCTATAATCGGGCTACTTTTTTGAGCATTTTCCCTTGGTCCCCCCTTGGCAAAATCTCAGAAAATGGCCGATTTAGGTGTCCTTGCCAAATTTGTCATAACTCGGCTCTACGGATACTTATGGAGCCGCAGTTTGCAGCAAAATGTTCTCCTATGTTTGCACTTCAAGTGCATACTAATTAGGAGATGATGCAATTTGCGCCAGGGTGTTTTTGAAGCCCCTATAATCGGGCTACTTTTTTGAGCATTTTCCCTTGGTCCCCCCTTGGCAAAATCTCAGAAAATGGCCGATTTAGGTGTCCTTGCCAAATTTGTCATAACTCGGCTCTACGGATACTTATGGAGCCGCAGTTTGCAGCAAAATGTTCTCCTATGTTTGCACTTCAAGTGCATACTAATTAGGAGATGATGCAATTTGCGCCAGGGTGTTTTTGAAGCCCCTATAATCGGGCTACTTTTTTGAGCATTTTCCCTTGGTCCCCCCTTGGCAAAATCTCAGAAAATGGCCGATTTAGGTGTCCTTGCCAAATTTGTCATAACTCGGCTCTACGGATACTTATGGAGCCGCAGTTTGCAGCAAAATGTTCTCCTATGTTTGCACTTCAAGTGCATACTAATTAGGAGATGATGCAATTTGCGCCAGGGTGTTTTTGAAGCCCCTATAATCGGGCTACTTTTTTGAGCATTTTCCCTTGGTCCCCCCTTGGCAAAATCTCAGAAAATGGCCGATTTAGGTGTCCTTGCCAAATTTGTCATAACTCGGCTCTACGGATACTTATGGAGCCGCAGTTTGCAGCAAAATGTTCTCCTATGTTTGCACTTCAAGTGCATACTAATTAGGAGATGATGCAATTTGCGCCAGGGTGTTTTTGAAGCCCCTATAATCGGGCTACTTTTTTGAGCATTTTCCCTTGGTCCCCCCTTGGCAAAATCTCAGAAAATGGCCGATTTAGGTGTCCTTGCCAAATTTGTCATAACTCGGCTCTACGGATACTTATGGAGCCGCAGTTTGCAGCAAAATGTTCTCCTATGTTTGCACTTCAAGTGCATACTAATTAGGAGATGATGCAATTTGCGCCAGGGTGTTTTTGAAGCCCCTATAATCGGGCTACTTTTTTGAGCATTTTCCCTTGGTCCCCCCTTGGCAAAATCTCAGAAAATGGCCGATTTAGGTGTCCTTGCCAAATTTGTCATAACTCGGCTCTACGGATACTTATGGAGCCGCAGTTTGCAGCAAAATGTTCTCCTATGTTTGCACTTCAAGTGCATACTAATTAGGAGATGATGCAATTTGCGCCAGGGTGTTTTTGAAGCCCCTATAATCGGGCTACTTTTTTGAGCATTTTCCCTTGGTCCCCCCTTGGCAAAATCTCAGAAAATGGCCGATTTAGGTGTCCTTGCCAAATTTGTCATAACTCGGCTCTACGGATACTTATGGAGCCGCAGTTTGCAGCAAAATGTTCTCCTATGTTTGCACTTCAAGTGCATACTAATTAGGAGATGATGCAATTTGCGCCAGGGTGTTTTTGAAGCCCCTATAATCGGGCTACTTTTTTGAGCATTTTCCCTTGGTCCCCCCTTGGCAAAATCTCAGAAAATGGCCGATTTAGGTGTCCTTGCCAAATTTGTCATAACTCGGCTCTACGGATACTTATGGAGCCGCAGTTTGCAGCAAAATGTTCTCCTATGTTTGCACTTCAAGTGCATACTAATTAGGAGATGATGCAATTTGCGCCAGGGTGTTTTTGAAGCCCCTATAATCGGGCTACTTTTTTGAGCATTTTCCCTTGGTCCCCCCTTGGCAAAATCTCAGAAAATGGCCGATTTAGGTGTCCTTGCCAAATTTGTCATAACTCGGCTCTACGGATACTTATGGAGCCGCAGTTTGCAGCAAAATGTTCTCCTATGTTTGCACTTCAAGTGCATACTAATTAGGAGATGATGCAATTTGCGCCAGGGTGTTTTTGAAGCCCCTATAATCGGGCTACTTTTTTGAGCATTTTCCCTTGGTCCCCCCTTGGCAAAATCTCAGAAAATGGCCGATTTAGGTGTCCTTGCCAAATTTGTCATAACTCGGCTCTACGGATACTTATGGAGCCGCAGTTTGCAGCAAAATGTTCTCCTATGTTTGCACTTCAAGTGCATACTAATTAGGAGATGATGCAATTTGCGCCAGGGTGTTTTTGAAGCCCCTATAATCGGGCTACTTTTTTGAGCATTTTCCCTTGGTCCCCCCTTGGCAAAATCTCAGAAAATGGCCGATTTAGGTGTCCTTGCCAAATTTGTCATAACTCGGCTCTACGGATACTTATGGAGCCGCAGTTTGCAGCAAAATGTTCTCCTATGTTTGCACTTCAAGTGCATACTAATTAGGAGATGATGCAATTTGCGCCAGGGTGTTTTTGAAGCCCCTATAATCGGGCTACTTTTTTGAGCATTTTCCCTTGGTCCCCCTTGGCAAAATCTCAGAAAATGGCCGATTTAGGTGTCCTTGCCAAATTTGTCATACTCGGCTCTACGGATACTTATGGAGCCGCAGTTTGCAGCAAAATGTTCTCCTATGTTTGCACTTCAAGTGCATACTAATTAGGAGATGATGCAATTTGCGCCAGGGTGTTTTTGAAGCCCTATAATCGGGCTACTTTTTTGAGCATTTTCCCTTGGTCCCCCTTGGCAAATCTCAGAAATGGCCGATTTAGGTGTCCTTGCCAATTGTCATAACTCGGCTCTACGGATACTTATGGAGCCGCAGTTTGCAGCAAAATGTCTCCTATGTTTGCACTTCAAGTGCATACTAATTAGGAGATGATGCAATTTGCGCCAGGGTTGTTTTTGAAGCCCCTATAATCGGGCTACTTTTTTG
>OZ026609.1:2486527-2504027 GCA_964020085.1 Micromussa lordhowensis
CTTAAAACTTGGCATCATAAATGTGCATCAGAAAAGAAACAAAATGACACCTTTAGTGCTGTTGCCATGACAACATTTTGGCCGCTGGTGATGTGTTAATAAAAACAGAAATTCTCAGTTTTGTCTTAAAACAAACACCATCTACCCCACCCAATCTTATGATGGAAGTGAAGACAATATGGGAACTATGTCTGTTCCAAGTAGGACCCTCTGTCTCACTTTAGAGGTTGGAAATGGGGATATTTAGTTTTTTGTCAGAAAGAGACTGGAGCCAAAATAGTTGCTATGGCAACAGCACTAAAGGTGTCATTTTGTTTCTTTTGTGATGCACATTTATGATGCCAGGTTTCAAGAACACTGCTTCAATATTTCCAGAGATATCGTTTATTCAGTATTTTCCACTTTTTAGTTGCAAACAGTATGACGTCATCACTGATCTAATTTGCATAATAGAAAAATGTCAAAATCTCTAAAACGAAAAAAGATATTTCAAAAAAAAAAACACCATTCTTCTGCACTTTGAAAGGCCTTTCAAATAAGCACAAAATTTTTTTCATGTCATAGGCACTTTAACGAAATTGAAATTAGAAAGTGAAAACTCTATAGCTATTCAAACGTCAGGTAAGTTTTGTTATATTTGATATGGATTAAAATATTTACTTTCTTTCCTGAATGCTCACCGTTTCAAGTCCCGTCATTAAATACCAGTCATAGGCTTTTGCATATGGTCATGCAATAAACTGGTTTGAATATGAGCCTAACCTTGTTATTAAAATTTGCATGGTATGCGAAAACATGCTGTAAGCTTAGTTTTACGAGGTTTACAAAGAAAAAAGAGCAGTCCCACAAGACGGTACAAAACCTTTCGATCATAGCAGAAAACAAAGATGCAAAGAGAAAGGTAAAACTCGGAATTAAATAATATCAACAGATTTAAGCTTACGGACACTTCAAGTTGCATCGTCATGCATATATATATTTCATTCTCGAAATGTTTTACAATCAAACTGAACTGACCTTTCTTCTTTTTCTTCTTCTTCTTTTTCTTCTTACTCGTAGACACTTCATTGACTTCTTGTAAGTCTTCTACCTCGTCATCACCATCCTCTGGTATCACATTAGTGTTTTCTTTTTCCAAGCGTGGTTCTTCCGTAAGAACGGCCGTCATCTTGAAAAATCCGAAAAAGATGACTGGGTAGCCAGGCCATGTAACCAGGCTATTTCTCTGGGAGGCTACAGAGGAAGCTGGAAACTAAACAGCTTTAAACTGGGACCCAGGTCTCTTGGTAAAAACTTGATGCGATGGCTTCCCTCACTCTTCGAGAGCAGTCACTGCGTTTGATGAGACTTGTAGGAGCAGCATCGTAAGCTTTTTTTGCATATTTACGGGTATTTAAGCCTTTGTAGAGTATTTTCTCCAGCTCTAGGGTTTACGTATACATCGATCGTTCGTACCCTGCGGATCACATGTGACAGTGGACACTGGCTGGGGGGACAGTCGGCTGGGGGTGTGTTCCAGGGGGGTGCTGCACACTGCTCGTATTTCAGAACGTTCAGCCTTGACAAAGAACCTTAAAATTGCGACCAATTGCGACCAATTGCGACCAATTGCGACCAATTGCGACTGAAACATTTGAATCAATTCCAATGAGATAAGTGGCCCTGTAGTCTGTAGTTTAGCCCATTTTTCGGAGCAACTACAGAATGCAGGGCCTCTTCGGACCACCTGTTTTACATGTGTCAAAATCTTTTGAAGAACGAAGCGTAACACAATAGGAAGGATATTTGTTTACAAATATTTTTTTTGTTATTTAAATGATCAAAACGTTAAACAAAAGAATTCTCTGTTTCACCATCCAATAGTTCTCTGGTTGGCATATTAATAACAATGAGTGACGTCACTGATATCTTTGCTTTAGGCACCTTTTTCATTCAATTTGCAATGAGATGTAAATAAGTGGCCCGTTATTCTGTAGTTTAGCCATTTGTTTTGTTTTGCCGAGAGTCTGGGGCCAAAAAACGTTATCCCGCATCTTATCATATCCCTAGCAATTGATGAACTTAAAAATGGAATCATTTACATAATTATTTCCTTTTGTTGTTACTTTCAATCCAAATTTACCCGATGTGGGGAATATAATTAGAAAGCATTTGTTTATCTTACAATCCAATCCAAAATTAAAGAACTTTTCGCTTGAATGAGGCTCTGTCATACCAGCTTTTCGTCGTTCAAAAAATCTCAAAGAATTGCTTGCACCATCTCATTTCAAAATAGCAGAGGAGGGTCAAACTAGTCATCACAACAATGGTTGTTTCAAATGCGATAGAAATAGATGCGACCTTTGTCAGAATTTCTTTGTGGAATCCAAATCGTTTGCCAGTTTTCGGACGGGCAAAAACTACAATATTCATTCCAGACTTTCCTGTGATTCCAAAAACGTTATTTATTTGGCCTCTTGCAAGAAATGTCGCTTGCAATATGTAGGGTCTACCACCACTGATTTCAGAATTAGGTTTTGCAATCACAAGTCTGCCATGCTCACAAACAAAAAAGCTTGTGAGGTGCCAGTGCATTTCAACAAGATTCCACACACTTCGGGTGACTTTTCTTTTCAATGCATCGATCAGGTGCAGGCCCATAACAACTTGGAAGAAATCGAAAGATTGTTAATAACAAAAGAGGCTTATTGGAGTGCTCAGCTGTTCTCTTTAGCGTCACACGGCTTGAATAAAAGGAAGGAGTTTCATTCCAAAAACAGAATTTGTTATAATTAATTTTTATCTGTTATAGCTTATGTTCTTGCATGGGTATTCGTTCAAAGGCCCTTTTCCTGGATTTTGTCAGCCTTTTAGATGCTGAATAGACTCAAAGGCCCTGCCTGGGGAATTTATTAAAATTCGCATTGTTTAAGGGCCCCTCCAGGGATTTTGGTGTTTTTATAGCCCTTTCAGGCTCCAAAGGCCTCGTTTTGGGATTTTGTTACGCAGTATGATTGCATGAGGGTAGGTTATATTTCTTCAGACGTCTATTTCTACCGCATTACATTGCCTCTTCAGTTATCATATCTGTCAAAGCCAGTGTATAGTTATAGTTTTTAGTTTTTAGTTTTATCTCTCTTCTCTTGTTAATTACTTTCATAGTGTTGTTCGGCATTTTTCGCCTCGCTGATTTTGCCTTAAATTGTTGTCCCTAATTAGCACGTTTTTTCGTTCCATTTTGTTATCCTGTTTCGTATCACTTGTATTAAGTAATCATTAGCACTTTAATCTTATTTAAGGTTAATGCAGGTTTGAGTGGGGGTTTGGTGGGGATTTTGAACACTTGTGGTTTGCAACCTCTTTTAGAAGACCGGGACCAAAACAAAGAGAAACAAAACAATGAGGATCAGGGAGAAAAAGTAACCTTGACTTCAGTAGTATGAAAGAAACTCCTGTGAAAGCTTTAGTTGTAAAAATTAATTATAATCTTTTTAATGAATTGTGCTTGATCAGTTAAGCAATTATAGCGTGGGGGAGTTCACTCTGAATTTTTTCCTACAAGAAGGGGGTTCACTCCATGTCACTGACAATAAAAGTGAATGCCCCCAATGGGGGGCAGGGGAGGTTTCAAATGACTGGAATACATTACAAAATGCACATGGCACAAACAGTCTGCTTAGGGTGTATGCTTCTGCCCCATGCACACATGTTTATACTTACATTTCCATTGATTAAACTAATAGTTTTTTGTTGCATTTGTTTGTTTTAAATAATTTAGATGCAGATGCCCAGCTCACTCACAAACTTTCTCACCAGGTTTGTACAGAAAATTTTCTTGACCAGCTACTCTCCTTTCTAGTGCTACTGACAAGCTGGCTTTAGTCTAGATTAACTTAATCCTTAAAGAGTCATTGAAAAGGGCACCTTTTTGTACAATAACTTTACTTAAAACAAGCATAGACAGAGGAATTATGAAAGTCTGTGAGGCCCTGAGGGGTTGTTTAAATTTAAGGGATATTTAGGTAAAAAACTGAGTCCAGAGAATAGTGAAGATATTTTCTCTCAGTGGAAGTCCTGATCTTAATTTACTACTGTCCATTGACATGGTACGAACATGAATACCAGGCCCCATTTAATTTATGTATCATTTGATAGGATGATTAACCTTTGGCTGCATGTTATCAAAAATGTTAATCATCCTTATATTTATTGGCTTTCTCAAATCAGACTCTGTACACCTGTATATGTTATATATAATTTTATTTAATGTTCAAATCTTATGGTTTTTGTGACATATTATGATTGGATGTTTTTACACATTTTAGTTTAACCACTTTTGATTAATTTTTGTGTTTTCTTTTTAGTGCCAAGGCTATCATCTGATGCAAAAGATCATGTGGAACCAGAGTGTGCATTTGAGGTAAGTATAATTTTGCAGCTCAAATATATTACGGGTATATCACTTTTTGAACCCTGCAATGTTGGGAGGTGGCGGTGAGGGATTGATCCTTGCAAGGCTTTTATTAACAAACAAAATAGCACATTGTACACATGTTGGTGGAGGTGTGGTGGTAGAGTGCGCTCGACTCCAGATCGAGTGATCTGGGTTCATTCCCAGGCCGGAGACATTGTGTTCTTGGGCAAGACACTTTACTTTCACAGTGCCTCTCTTCCGCCCAGGTATACAAATGGATACCAGCAAATTAATTTAATGCTGGGGGCAACCCTGTGATGTACAAGCAAGCATCCATTTAGGAGGGAGTAGAAATATTCATAGTGACCATAAGCGACCATGCGAAATATCAAGCCTAGGTGGCCGCATACAAGAGCTTTGAACATATTGGGTCTACATTTTGTGACATTAGCATATGGTAACACTCCGTCTGTTAACTGTTTTATTCATTTGCAAAATCATTTTCAAGAAAAAATTCAGTACTTTCCCATTGAGAAATTTCCGTCTCTTGTTTATCCAGAAATGTAATAATGTTATCAATAACACCTTTATCCAATTTGCACTGTATTATCTGTCAAGTGGTCATTGATGGGAGGTTAAAAACAAAAGAAAATTTCAAACTTTTAGGTCTAAAAGTGGTCGCGGTTGCCTTCAAGAGGTCAGGTCACTTTACAAGAAGTTCAAAATATAGTGACTTGATCGTGACTTGGAAACTTTGGTAGTTTGGAAAACTGGTCGCTAAGGAGGGATGGTCACTGATGAGAGGTGGTCACAAGGTTACCAAAATTCTGACTGTACATGTAATTCTAACCTCGGTCTTTATCATTTTGTTTCTGGCGTTAATAATTATTTAGGTGGCAAATTCAAGTGTCAGATATGGGGAAGGAGTCACTAGAGAAGTTGGCATGGTAAGCTTGTTGCTTAGCTAATTTCTGTCCTTGGACCATGATGATGATGATGATGATGATGATGATGATGATGATGATGATGATACTTTATTAATGTGTCAAATGGGGATCTAGCTCCTAAGTTACAAGGTGCTAATTGGGGACTGCACAGTTATTGTTAAGTAATTTAAAACCTAGTCCCCTTTGATTAATTCAGTTGACATGCTCTGATATTAATTAAAATTTGTATTTTGACAGGACTTTAAAAATCGTGGCCTGAAGAAAGTCTGTGTTATTACAGATCAGAAGGTTGTATTATAACAATTGTTTAATATTATCCTTTGGCATGGGTTTACTGAGACCCATACAATAGGCCATATTCGAATTCTCTGTATTGGATTGGAACTAGCTTGCAATAGAGGCTCATGTGGGGGAATATCATTAATTATTAAAAACTGGATCATTGGATAATGCAATTTGAGAGTTTTCATTGGCTTAGCCATCATGGTGTATGAGCCATTATACCATGATCTACAAAGATGGCGAGTGTACATGCGTGATTTTTTGGGCCTTTTTGTTTTTATTGTAGCCTTGTTTTCTATTTTTGGGAGGCATTTTTAATAAAACAATTATTCCACTATCATGGAACAATTGAACGTCATTTGCATTTGAAAAGACTCCCCACATTAGCCTCAGTTGTGAGCTAGTTTCAGTCCAATACTGCAAATACCAATATGACCTATTGCACTTCTAGTATTAGTAAAACATAGGCACGCAAGGCGTGCAAGAGTTATTTTTTTAATTAAAAGGTTATGAAAATAGGAGCATTTAAGGGAGTGTTTACAGTGACAATTTAGTTAATTTGACAAGTGTTTTTGGCTACGATGCACAGCACGAAAGAAAGTGAGAATTTATGATATACATACGATCTTAAATCTCTAAGATAAACGAATAGTAGGCCTTACAATTTTGATTTAAAAGTCTGGCTGTCTGGTTTATGTTGAGAGTGGAAAGAGACGAAGTGAAGGCCTTGGCGTTGTTTATTTTAACGAGAGAGAATGGGTGATTGTTTTCGGGTAGGTTTTTGAGTTGGTGCGTAAAGAAAGGGCTGTGAATTTTTTCTTTGTAGAGGAGCAAGCCATATATGTGTATTTTGTGCTTCCATAATAAAACATGGAGTATTGACAGATGATGTTTTAATACCGAAAAAAGAAAGAGAAAAAAACACCTCTGACACGTTGACAGTCTAATTTAATTCATTCCCATATGAAAAACAAAAGTGTCAAATTACCATTTGTAACTAAAAATAGCAGGCATCTCGTGGGAACAAGTGGTGATGATTTGCCAGCTCTCATTGAATTTACTCCCTTGTGAAAAACAAGTGTCAAATTACCCTTTGTAACTAAAAAATAAAATATCTCGTTATATTTCCATGCAACAACAACAAAACAATCGTTACCTGTACCTGTTGTAACCGTTCGAACTATTTCAAATCAAAATAGTCTCGTCTCCTCTAAAACATTTCGTAAGAACTAGAAGCAACGATGCGTGACGTCTAATTGAATTTACTGCTCGTGAAAAACAAAAATATCAAGTTACCATTTGTAACTAAAAATAGCAAGCATCTCGTGGGAACAAGTGGTGATGATTTGCCAGCTCTAATTGAATTTACTCCTTTGTGAAAAACAAAAGTGTCAAATTACCCTTTGTAACGAAAAAATAAAAATATCTCGTTATATTTCCACGCAACAAGAACACAGCAACCGTTACCTGTACCTATTGTAAACGTTCGAACTCTTTCAAATCAAAATAGTCTCGTCTCCTCTAAAACATTTCGTAAGAACTAGAAGCAACGATGCGTGACGTCTAATTGAATTTACTCCTTGTGAAAAACAAAAATATCAAGTTACCTTTGTAACTAACAATAAATTTGATTGGCTGTTTATAGTAGATCCGATCTGATTGGTGTGACATACATACATCTCTCACTGACTCACTGACTCACTGATCCATTGACCCGTCCACAACATACTCGACGCGCCGACTAAGAGATATTTTTTTACAAAAAAATAACTCAAAAAAAATGAAATAAAAGTACAAAAAAATTTCATTCCTCTTAATCCATTAATTTAAAAAAATGGAAAATAATTATTTTTTCTAAATAAATTCTCATTTAGACGTCAATCATTATTAGTTATGTATGAATTAAACTCCTCAACATAAGATGAGGTTGGGTGTTGGTGCCTCGATTGGAGCGTAGGAGCAGGGTATCCATGACAACCCTGTGAGCAGCAGCCACTCTCTGGCACCGTCACACTGAATGAAAATTCAGTGGAGATCAATTGATACTTACCATCAGGGGAGGGGAAGGGAGGGGCAGAACAGCACAAAGGCTTTGCAAATGCCAACACAAGTGAGTGCACAATGTATCTCAGAAACCATGAGTCATGCAAAGGTCAAGCCAGGCTCCTCGTAGCCAATGTAAGCCACCATGATGAAGACTGCTGCCTGCATTGTCTCAATTTTAACTTTGCCTAAATTACCTACATTTAGCCACGTTTAAAGTTCTAAAAATACTGTTTAGTGAATAAACCATTTCTGAGTTGCTCAGTCTTAGTCTTTGCGCATAACCATTTATATGGTAATGAGTTTTTTCTTGCATGTTCATTGTCTTGCAAATCAAACTAATTTCCACATGAAATGTTGTACACCAGGACCCATTTTGAAACAGAGGTAAAAAGCAACTTGGAAATGGCTTAGGTAAAGTCTGCATATGAGCCAAGTGGCCCATCAGGCCGGAGCTTATCCCAGTTTCCGTGGCATGAAGTGACTAAGAATATTTCTACTCCCCCCTAGATGGGATGCCAGTCCATCGCAGGGTTACCCCCAGCATTAAATTCACCAGTACCCATTTATACACCTGGGTGGAGAGAGGCACTGTGAGATGAGGCCACCGCACCTCTGGAAATGGCTTATTGGGTTAGAATTGTATGATAGCAGACAACTAACATCACTTATGAAATGTTAATTTAATCATAGTTGGTGACTTTGCCTCCTGTCAAAGAAGCTATTGAGTCTCTTGAAACCAGCAATGTTAGATATGAACTTTTCGACAGAGTAAGAATTGAACCAACAGACACCAGGTATTGAAATTCAAAAATAATGTCAGTATAATATGTTTACAAAAGTTAACAGCTCACTTGCAGTCACTCGGATTTTTGATTGGTAATAAAATTTAAATGATGTTAGTTATTATGATATACAAGTTTACAGTTGATTTATGTATTATAGCCACTTTTACCAAACTGAAAAATGCCATTAATGGAACACGACGTGCTCATCATGTAGTCAATCCATGCTTCAAGCTTCTCAGATATACGCTGATTCCTGATTCTCAATTTAATTCTATTATGAAATCAAGACTGCTTTTGTTTAGTAAAGCTGACACAACATGCCTCTAGAGGCATCCACTATTAAAATCGTGTATTGAGGACCCGTCTAGCCCACACATGATTGTGAATCATATCATATACATGTATACCACAGGTGGTGAAGGGTGGTTAGCTAAAAAGACCAAGAACTCCCTTTCAGGATGAAAACCCAGGACCAACCATGCACATAAAAAATAACATTAAGTTGTAGTTAAAAGATGTTGTTCTTTCTCAGTTTTAAAGATGCTATTGAGTTTGCAAAGCAAGGTCAGTTTGACTCCTTTCTGGCTGTCGGTGGTGGCTCAGTGATTGACACAGCCAAAGCTGCCAATCTGTACCTCTGTCATCCAGAAAATGACTTCCTGGATTTTGTGAATGCACCTGTTGGCAGAGGAATGCCTATTGACAGAAGTTTGAAGCCTCTTATAGCAAGTGAGTGCCTTGTCTTACAATAATTAATATAGTTTTTCTTCTTTTCTAGCTTCACAGAGAAAACTTTGACTGTGACTTGTGCTAAGGTTGAAGAAATATACAGAGGAGGGGAGGGAGAGAAAAATTGAGTGGGGCAGCCTACTTCCCAAAGCCCCTACCCTATTTAAGACCAAAATCTGCACTTTTTCCTAATACCCACTGCCTGCCTGACCAAAAATGTGATTATCATACTCTATTTTAAGACCTGACCCTTGAAGCAATACCCTGTTTCAGACCTGCCTTATAATAGCGCTGCACGCAGTTTCTAAAAATAGATTACTTCACCAAAGACCCCCCACATAACCCAGACAAGAAGACAGACAGTGCAGTAGAAGGTTTTGAATTAGCGCGTTGTATTCTAGACCAGAAAATCAGGCAAAAAAGGAAAGATTGATGGTCTAGGTTTTTGATTAGCTCAAATACTATTAGAAAGCTAACATTGCTGCTTTGGGTAATGTAAAACAGATTCAAGGTGTCCAGAAAAGAGCCTAAATGTCACAAATTGCATGAGGATCAATTACAGAGCCGTAGTGATGGTCTGACAGATCCCAAAACCTTCAGAAATTGAAAGTCAAGAACTTTTTGCACTGTGGTGGTGACTAGCCAATCAGAATTCTTCACAAGGAAATGTTTTAGGACCTTTAAGAAACCTATCTGCTGTTTATCCTGGTCTTAAAGCGAATTTAACTTATCAGTTGACTTAATATTTTCAGAAATTAAGGAGATAGAAGCAAATTTTCAAGTTGAATGTCTCTGACATTTCGTAACCTCAGACTACACTTAAAAATTGTTCATTTACAGGTCAATCCCTCAAAATGCCAGACATACAAATGTTGAAAACCATAACTAAGGCGTTTTACAAAGCGGTCTGCACTTTAATAAGATTGAGGAAGAGAGATAGTTATGCCTTTCTTTAATATCCTTATTTCTCAACTAGTGTGAAGATTGAACTTGTAGGTTTTTGTGTAATCTAAATGCTGATTTTGGCATGGGCTTTTCTTTTATCCACAGTCCCAACAACTGCTGGGACAGGTATGTATAATATTTATAATAGGATAATTTTGGTTTTATCAACTGAGTTGATAATGTGAATTGGCCACCATAAAGAGATTCGAAAGCTGATTATTGTTTCGAGCGTTAGCCCTTCCTCGGAACAGAACTTACCGCCTTTAATGTCTATAATTAGAGAATAACCCAAAGCAAATACGGACACTGATTGGTTTAAAACCGTGTTTCTATAACTAGCACGAGCTGTTGACGTAATAATGGCGCGAACAAAGAGAATTTACATTTTGATAATCGAAGTAAACGAGTTGTTTTTCTTTTTCTTCGTCGTGGTATTTTCTAAAAGAAATAGAAAACATGTTCTCTGTGTTCCTATCGAGTTATAGAAACACTCGTGAAAGTTTGGGAGAACTCGAAAAAGCTGTGGAAACACTCGCCTGCGGCTCGTGTTCCCCCACAGCATTTCTCGTTCTCCCAAACTTTCACTCGTTTTTCTATTTAACAATTAGATTATGAGCTCGAGATTTCTATCGCGTGATAGTTGACAAGGGCGCAGGAATAGATAGTGAGTACCGTAGCCAATCAGAGAACGGTCTTCGTGATAGAACGCTAGTAGATTTTTACTAAAACTCGATAGAAACACGGCACATGTTTTCTATTTCTTAAATAGTTTGTTTGGCCCCACAGGGGGGTGGGGGACGGAATTGTTGATACTAATATAGTATCATGACAATCATTCATGCATCTGAAGAAAATTCGAATGCGGTCACATTTTATTTCTTTGTTAGTCAAAGGAAGCAGCATGTCGCTCATTTCTTCTAATTATGGTGTGTTGTGTTGTTAAATCTTAGGTAGTGAAACAACTGGTGTGGCTGTCTTTGACTATGAGCCACTGAAAGCCAAAACAGGTGACACTTCATTGAAGCCTCTTTTAAATGTGAAAATGTTTTGGAGATAAATGAATGATAAAAGATTGAATTGTGAAATTGAACTTTTCATACTGAATTCATTGGTTGTTCTTAAATATTAGTATCAGTAGTCCTTAAAGGAGCTAGCTAGGTCACAATTTGCACTTCTTGAAAAGTTAAGCCTAAATTTTTCAAGTTTGTCCTATACCGTTCTTTATCCTTAACCCTCCTTGTTCCTTTATGGTTTATTTTTATCTCTTTGGTGTTTTTCTATCTTAGTAAACCACTATTTTCATGTTTCCTTCAATTTAAATTAGTTTTGTTCTTGGCCAAAAGAACTCAAAATACCGTGACAGAGCTCCTTTAATTAGCGCTTGTGTAACTTACAAACCGTGTATCAACAGACGTACCAATGTTGTCTGCCAAAACACCATAATCTTCCACACTGATGATGTAACACAGCAAAGAACCTTGCAGTGCTCTGATTGGTTGTTTCTCAGTTTTAAATTTTGGCGCGCAAATAACAACCAATCAGAAGACTAGATATGGATCCCTGAAGTGCTACGTCATCGGTAAGGAAATCTTCGAGATGATTCTGTCATGAGCGAGGGAAAAACGACTGAAAATGCAAAACGAAAAGTGGCTGTTTTGATTGTCATTTTGGCAGGTATTGCCAACAGAGCCATTCGTCCAATGCTAGGCATTGTGGATCCACTGCACACCCTTCATATGTCTGAGCGCTTGACGGCCAACAGCGGTTATGATGTGCTATGGTAAGATGTGCAAGATGATTATTTACTGGAATCTATATATGTCGAAGGGAGAGCGAGAGGGACTGGTGCATGAGAAAAGACGTCTTGCCATAGAATGGACAAAGTGGCATATTATTTTGGCCAATGTGTTTGAGACGAATGTGCAAAGCTGTTCCTTGCTAGTCAAAGTGTGGTTTGTTGATTATCAACTTGTTGTCAAGACGCTTTAAAGGTTCACGAACGTTAGCTCAGGCGATTCTTGCCTCTGATGACTTTTGCATTAATTAGCAGTTGATGAGTTATGTTGTTTTGAGTTAAACTAGAACTGAATTTACCTCCAACCATAAGCCATGCCGCTGCACTTCAACAATTTTTAGGTTGATTATCTATACCATTAGTAATGCAAAGCAGCAAAAAATTTCGTCGTCATATTTTTCTCGTTCTTCAGTCACGCTATCGAGTCGTACACAGCCATTCCGTACCAGATGCGAGGTCCAAGACCTGAAAACCCCAACATGAGACCAGCATATCAAGGCAGCAACCCAGTCAGTGATGTGTGGGCCAAACATGCTCTCAGTATTGTCTCCAAGTACTTAAAAAGGTTGGAGAATTATTGTTATATAGTAAAGAGCTCCATGAACGGTCTCAGTTATCTATATGTCTTGCTTGATATGGTGTCTATGGGCTGTATCTAACGAGTCTATCAGCCGATAGAAACCAAATGTGAAAAGTTGAATTTGTTTTTCATTTGTTGAACAGCCAAGCGGCTGCTTGATACTTCGTAACTGTCAACTGCGCAGTAAAACGTTGGAAACAGTAGGAAACAAATAGGCGATGATTTTTTTATCCAAGCCTACTTTCCCTCGTCAAAGTTTCGTCTATCGATTTTAAGTTTAACCCAGCCTCCCCCTCTGTTTTACTTGCATTCTCTGTAAATCTCCTCATGAGGAATGCAGATCTAATAAATTCCTCTCCCCTCTCTTTCTGTGAAGGCAATATTTCTTTTCACTTACAATAGATGATAAGAAGATAGTATTTCATAGATGATAAGATGCGCCATTCTGGTTACCTAGCTAACTGGCACTGCTTGATTTTGATTCGAAAGAAAGAGGTAAGCAATAATTTAAAATTTTATTTCGTGATATTAATTTTAAACTTTTAATCCAATAGATCAATTAAGGACCCTGGTGACTTCGAGGCCCGGTCCAGCATGCACTTGGCGAGTGTTTATGCAGGTGTAGGGTTCGGAAATGCTGGTGTGCACTTATGGTAACGTGAAATTGTCTTGCTTTTTACAGACGGACAGACAAACAGACTAACACTTCAGA
The DNA here is from genome assembly GCA_964020085.1 of Micromussa lordhowensis. Classification (NCBI taxonomy): domain Eukaryota; kingdom Metazoa; phylum Cnidaria; class Anthozoa; order Scleractinia; family Lobophylliidae; genus Micromussa; species Micromussa lordhowensis. The sequence goes on from OZ026609.1 coordinate 2,499,742, forward strand.
CAGGTGGACAGACAGAGGTACAGACAGACGGATGAACGGTCGGACAGACATACAGACAGGCTTACAAACTGACAGAAAAAAAGCTGACGGTACAGACAGTCGGAAGGACGAACAGATGGACGAACCGACGAAAACAAACAGACAGACAGACAGAGCCTGATTTCTCAGGACATGTTTCAAAAGCTCCAGGATACGTAGAAAATGTCTTGTTCTAGAAATTGACAATGCAGTAAGCCACTCGATGTTATGTTATGAGAATATTTGAAAATGTCGTCAAGTACTTCCTTTTGACCCGTGATCATGAGACGCTAACCATTCTTTAACTGGTAAACCAGACTCGTATAGACTATTTCCTCAGCATAATAAAAAGTTACAACTTTAATTTCTTCTTTACAGCCACGGGATGTCATATCCCATCTCTGGCCTGGTCAAGTCCTACAAAGCTAAAGATTACGAAGCGGATCACCCTCTTGTGGTAAGAAATCGTAAATACATGTTGCGCAAACAATTTATGTTGCAATGCTTCACACCCTACAGCATTTCAACCACCATTGCTAAACCGGTAAGCAAGAACTGATGTTTACAACCAATATGGCGCTACCGCGATGTTAGAATAAACTGCAGCTTTTATTTACTTCTTTACTCAGAGTAGAAACGCGAAAAAAATGGAAACAGATCATTGTATTTGGGTTAGATATTGGAGAGTCAAGAGACAGGAAATCACGGATAGTTGTACCACGCAATTGTGCATAGTCTTGCAGATCCTGGTAAAACAACGGTCCTAATTTAGAGCACTGTAAACCAACAAACGAACAAATATTGTAAATAGAATGAAAACACACTAAGAGTGGTGGGAGACTGGTCAGTTGACTGTCGACAGAATTCGGCTGTCGACTTGAAGTCTGGACCGCCAAGTACTAGTCAAGCTTGTAAATTGAACCTGGCACCTCCATGGTTTCAAACAACCCAACCACCTTGCCTGCAGTAGCAGTAGCGATCGTTTAACATGGTTGCAGTGTTTCGCAAGATTTGATTCGTCAATGATTTTCTTGATTCTCCTCACTTTTCTACTTGAGAATGTATATTTATCTAAAGGAGAAGTAATATATTGATCACTGATCTCTTCGTATCTTGTTGTTCAGCCACATGGGTTGTCTGTAGTGGTGACCTCGCCAGCTGTGTTCCGCTTCACGTCTCCAGCGTGTCCCGAGAGGCATCTGGAAGCTGCTCAAATTCTTGGTAAGCTGGGTCACGGTATTTAGAGTTATCCTTGCGCTGTAGAAAATTACCTTTAAACTGAAGGAAGCCTGAGTCTACTAAGATAGAAAAGCACCAAAGAGACAATAATAAAACATAAAGGGATGAGGATGGTTAAGGATGGAGAAGATTAACACGGATTACAAACGAAGAACTTGAAATATTTAGGCTAAACTTTCCAAGATGCGCTATAATATCGCTGACACACTGGTCAACGCAACCCACAATCTCGATCCCAGGGCTCTTCCGAGTTCCCAACTTCCCAAGCGGGGGAAAGGGCCCTGATATCGAGATTGCATGACCCATACCGTTGGAGCTCATCCCAGTTTCTTTTTTATGTGAAGCGCCAACCCGTGAGGCAAGGCCAAAACACAACACCGAGAACTCCGTCCAATGCACTAACCATTACGGGCACTGCGCCACACTTTCAGCAATTAGGCAGGCGGAGAAAACAACAAATCTCGCATTCTTGTTCTGTTTTTAAAGGTGCCGACACCACAAATGTGAAGCTAGCGGATGCCGGTTTGTTATTATCCGACACGCTGCGTGACTTCATGTACAGTACAGGAGTTGATAACGGGCTTACCGCCCTCGGATATCAATCTGAAGATATCCCAGCGCTTGTCAAAGGAACTTTGCCTCAGCATCGTGTGACAAAGCTAGCCCCAGCCGGGGCCCCTGGGGAAGAGGAACTTGCGAAGCTTTTTGAGGATTCTATGACATTGTATTAATTCCTTGAAGGTGTTTTGTCCACTCTGGCTCCCAGGCTCTCTCGGCTCGCGCACAAGGAGGCAAAGACCCTGGACACGAAATAGTGTGTTCTCCTGATTTGAAGGGAAAGATCTATGGGGCTTTCGGTTGATTGAAACCTGGCTGGCTGGAAATCGTGATTCGAATTTAATGTCGGTGACTTCCCATGCAACAGCTCAGTCAAGGCTAACTTCAGATCAAAGATCGTGCGATTCCTTTGGTGTGGAATATAACCTAGCTATAGGGAAAATATTTTTATAACATACAAATTACTAAATAACGGCTAATATATGACTAATAGCCAATCACATTTACTGAATTATGCAGCAACATGGTAATAAATTATATATTGGAAATCGAAAACTGAGCCCTAAAGATGAGAAAATCAGTTATGAAATCGAAAAAGAATGTTACTTTTATCTTCCCTTTTGACATGTAATTACTGGCGAGTTCTAGAACTGAATCTAATTGGATTTTCATATTTTTTAGATGAGTATTCAAGAAATTGTAACACCATCCAAATATGGTCATGATGCTCTCGATATCTGTCATCCGTAGGTAACAGATATCCGGCGATATACGTAGCTTCGTACGTGGGAAGAAAAAGTGAAGTGAGAAAATGTCGACAGAGAGATTTAAAAATGTTAGGCTGTTTTGTTATCAATTTGTTGAATAATAAAACAATTATCCTGCTCAATCTCGCGGAACACCGTCTGATTTTAGCCGACTCGGCCTACGGCCTCGTCGGCTAAGTATCAGACGATATTCCGCGCGATTTCGCAGGATAATTGTTAATTATATGTATAAGTAAGAGATAGCTAGCGTGTGGGTTAAAAAGAAACACGAAAACGATTTTCGAGACCGGGCTGTTTTTGAAAGTTTGTAATAATGACTGTACAATCTTTTTAGTGTGAATAAATCTTTCGATTCTCAGATTGTCAAGGCTGAGTTTATAAGGTGGAAACTCGCAAGTGAAGTTGATTGAATTAATCTAACCAGAGCTTTATATAATTAGTTTTTGTAAGCTCTGTATAACCTCCACCCACTTATAATTGTTCTGTGGTAGCAGCCAACTCGAAAGCTCTGCTCCTTTGGCTGCTACACACTTTTTCCAGCTCAATGTATAGTCAGCTCTGTTTTTTTTTAGTTCATTTTTATTCTTTATTGTTGTTATATTGTAACTGAATAAGTGTGAATAAATGAACTTGAACTTGACTTGAAGTCAGAAAGGCGGCTCCTCGTTTAAAAACTAAGAAGTCGGTTTGGGGGAGGGGAGAGAGCTTCATACAAATTCACCCTCTTGTGGGGGTGGGGGAGGGGGTTGGAGAACACAACATTGTGTGTGGACCAATGTCCATAACTGATTGAGAGCCTTTTAGGACAGAATGTTAAGCATTCAGTTGTCCACTAAATCGATAGAAGATATTCGTAAGCGCAGTGAACTTCACTATAGAAGATCTCAAAAGATATAATACTATTGAAGAGAACAACCTTTCTGGTTAGCGCTTTCAGCCGTCCATGTCTTTTTCACACTTAGTTCGGCAATCTTTACTTATGTACAATGTTGTCTTTCGCTGGATCCTAAAACAATCTTAGCGTTCATTCCACTTTCCCTAAAGGCTACTCCTGGCTTTCTCTACCATGCTATGCCCAGTTGAAACAGCAGTTCAGGGGAAATAATTAACGCTAAAAAATACGTTGATTGGTGAATCAGGCGATGTAGCTGTGAAACTGAGAACAGAGGTTTGTGAGAAAATGTTTTGCGGATACAAGGTTTTTAAATCACCGAATCCTAAAAAAGAAAAGAAGGTAGACTGTAAAAATAGGAAAAGATATCTGGCAAGAAAAAAAAATGAACAGAAGAACAAAAGCGAACAGTCTTGCGAGGAACTTCCCGGAAGGAATGACTTGGTCCGCCGCAAAACGTAAATGGGAGAAACTGTCTGCTTGCATGGAGTAAGAGACTCTTTGGCTGCAAGGCAGATTCAATTCAGCACAGCGTTTCGTTTCGCAACGGATATGATATCAGTCAACACATACCATTTAGCCTTTACGGGGCAAACGATGATAGAGGAAGAATACGGCAGAATTACAATAAGGAATGGAATCAATTCACGCATCAATTTCCCTTAAACATAAACCACAACTTTATTAATTTTTGAAATCCACAAGTATGATACTAATATCCTGTGGCTTATAAAACCAGTTAGTTTTTTTTCATATGCCTTGTCTGTGTAAGCACCTTATCACATAAAACGCTTAAGCAAGCATTGGAAAGC
>OZ026609.1:2509027-2519027 GCA_964020085.1 Micromussa lordhowensis
ACCAGCACACTGCTTAGAAACCTGCTTAACCAGTTTACAAGTGATTGATCCCGCCTTCTGTTGCACCAAGCTGCCAGTGCCTTCCTTGCATGCGATCCAGTTGTTGATGTTGCTCTTGATCAGGAATTCTTTACCAATGGTGCGCCACAAAGCAAAGTTCATGGCCTCGTAATGTGTCTCACTCAATGGAACTGTTGTGGACACTCGAGTGTTAGCTGAACTGACTGTCCAGCTTGGACGCGGCGTGACAGCGTTTGCGCTACTACTGAAGCTTGAGTACGCTGTGAAGGTGTAACTCCAAACTAGCGTCCAACCCCCGCCGTCCGTATGATGATCGCAGTAGGCTTGGAATGCGTTACCATGGGAACCACCATCTGGGTCAATCCAATAGACTCCTGACACAACCGAAGGCACTTTCAGCTTAAGGTCTTGACAGTTCTTTACTGCGAATTCTTTAGACATTCCTGTAAGATCAAGGCAAATCATTAATTTAATCAGTCGATCAAACATTCAATGCATGAACGCAACAAACCGTCGACCCAGCTAATTAATCCATTAACCACGGTGCTTATTAATTAATCAAATCGGACTCCCTCTAGTTGGTCGTCTGATATTTAAGGATGTTACTCGTATGATTACATTGTCAATATAATCAATCAATAAATCAATCGATTGATCAATTGGTAAGTCAATCAACTATCTTTACAATAGAAACAGTGATACAAGTATTAAACGTTATGCTAAGGTGAGTGAGGAGGGAAGAGAAGAATTTCACAAATATACATTCTCACAGGTCGTTTATTATGGAAAGTAACAGTGCTGCATGCATGAAGTTTTAGCAGACAAAATTACAATCGATGATCCAACAAATCCGATCCCTGAGACTTACTGTTTAATAAATAAAGAGTAGCGACATTGGGACTGAGTAGAGAAGCTCCTCGTACCTATAACAAAATATATCTAAACCTAATATACAAAATTATGATTAAATTTTTGAAACCCGAAAAGAACTTTTAAGCTCTATTAATTGTGCAAATTGAAGATTCTTTGTGTTCACGTGATACATATGCTTGATTTATTGGGTGTGTTGCCTAACCAAGTAACATGCTCGGTTCAGTCAGCTGGTATGTTCCTTCAGTCAGTCTTTTGATAATCTCGTTCACACATAACAGTGAAGATCTGTAAAGATAGAGAGTTCCGTTCGTGTCCATTTCCAGCACTTTGTATTTTTGCTGATTCATCGGACTAAAGAAAGAGAAAGAAAATGTCTTCAAGTTAAATTCAATGTAAGTTTGTTAAAATTGTGTCAGTTCATAATCGAAGGCAAGATTATCAAGGAAAGAGAATGAATATAGGTCTTATACCCAAGGTAATTTCTCTTAAGTTAGTTTTAGACATGGTGCCCAGTTCTTCGCAGATGTTACTCGCGCGTTGCGAGGAGGATTTGTTCATGTTTCGCTTCGCTTCAAAGCAAAGGAAAGCCTCCAACGCTGTGGAGATGTCTTCTTTGATACTTTAATTACAAGCACAGGAGCTTGTCTCTGGCTAAGTTTTGATACATTTCGAAACTTTAATAAAAGTTGAAATAGGAGTCAGATGTCCACCGCACAAGCAATAACAACTGAATGAACGGCAAAGAAATGAGTAGACAAGCGAGTGCAAACTAAACAAACGCCCAAACACAACACAACCGAACAAAAAGACTGATAGTCGAAGGTGCAAGCAGACTCTCTCCGCCGAGACAGACAGACTCTCGTCGCAAAAGGCAGTTTAGCAACAACAACAACAACGCTTGTGACAACGTCGATTAGAAAGCGACTTTATATTCAACTTACGAATCTCGCGAGAATTTAGATTTATTTAGTTTGTCTATCACTGTCAGAAATATCCCAAACATGATATGGACTCGAAAAAGAAATTTTAAAAATTGACCGTCGTAGGTCACGTTCTTTCGAATATGCAGAATGTGGCTATTTCAGGTTGAACGGAAAAGAAATGAACAAAGAATTATAACGCATGCTTACCGCACTGCCATTGTACTCGTTGCCGTTGCCGTTGAGGTTTGCTTATTTTAAAAACTTCGTAAAACCGATTAAACGGCAAAATAATGAACAGCCAAACGAGCACAATTCAAACGAAACCCCAGCCAAACAAAACGACGGCTAAAGAGTGTGGAAAACATCTCTGCTATGAAGCGTCTTTTGAAAATCAAAACATATAAAATGACTTTTCGCCAAATTTCCCGTCATTTCGTCTCTGGTAGTTTCGAGAAAGTCGCGTGGGCTGTCCACGCATCGCGGCAGTAACATCCTCGGAAGTACTGAGCACCATGTCTAAAAATAACTTAAGAGTGATTACCTTGGGTATAAGGCCTATACCAAGGATTCACTCTCTTACCTTGATAATCTCTTGCTCAAGCGTGTTGTCATAAGGCGCTGCTTGCTGAGTCGTGAAACTGTTTGCTCTTCTGATCGTTCCTGCCCCATTTCGTCAGCTTTTCTGACCGAATATACCGCTACAAGCCCCTCCCACTCCAAAATATCCCGTTTTTATGTACAGAAAACTTCGGCACAAAGTAAAATTTCACTTGTTTGATAACTCCCCCCCCCCCCCCCCCTACCCTCTCGACCCCACCGAAGTCTGATAGCTAGGCCAGGGACAGCGTTGCGAAAAAAAAAATAGTGATCTCTGGTTGCGCTATCACGCTATCGCGCGCAAAAACTGTTGGGACGCTACCACGTATATGAACGGGCGTATAGCTTGTCATAGAGAACAGAAGTCGGCAAAATTTACAAAAACTGACAATTTTGAAATTATGATAGATAAAGCTTTACAATTTCCGCTACGACCGTGATTAGAACTCGTAAATTTATTTTAGAAATTTGACTGTTTGCTCAGATTGGCTTGCGCCCAAAGGCCAATGCCGCTCTAACGCACCTCACGTCTAAAAAAAAATTGAGATCTAAATTACTTCGCTGCTTTCCCTAACATTCCAAAGATTGAAACTCGAAATGCAATTCAATTTCTGTCTTACCTGGCTGTTGAGAAACTGCTGGAGAAGAAAACGAAAGCTAGAACAACGTGGAGAAGCATTTTCTTGGAGATTTGCATTCGCAAAAATACTCAGATGGGTCGATTCAAAGTTATATAACTTGTATTTGTGATCGGAGCTCAGTCGAAGTGAAATGAAAAGGAAGTCAGGTGGAATATTCCTGAACGGTTTCAGCAACTTGTGATTATCACGAGGCACCTTTATTTATTATTATATAGTGGATGTTTACCCAATGAACGGCAGTGAACAAGATCGTGCATGTCAAAGTTTTGTCTTATGACTTGCCGTCCGGGAGGCATTTGCGATAAAAGTATTTAAGTATTGTATTGCACTGGAACGCATCCAGCTGGCAAGGTAAGCTTAATTAGTTTATCCATGACAAACAATTTGTTTCCATTCAGTCGATTAGCGTTGCACGCTTTTCAGAATTACAGGAAGCGTTTACCAAACTGAGTTATAGACTGAGTTATAATAGATTGTCGGCAATATTCGTACCTCGTTCTCAGGATCTCTCTTCTTCCCGGAGGCGCACATTTCCCTTTCGTAAACGGTCTTTGCCATTTTCGCGACACTTAGAAATTTTTTACAACTGTACACGAATTTTTCTCTACTAAATTAAAGAAAAAGGAAAAGTTGCAAGTAACCACTATCGAACCCTCTTATACCACTACACTACCAGGCTGATCCGCCAAATTTCCCCAAAGTTTAATTATAAAACGTGACATTCTTAAACATGCCCCAACATCAAATAAGAGCTAACCGCAAGCAAACCAGTGTGAATATGAACAATTAAGCATTTGGTGAGTGCATTTTACTCCATCAACAAGTTATACCAGTTTCTACCTTGTCCAGGCCTAAACTAAAGCAGATATGGCATCAACCAATTACGAAAATGGCATCGACCGTTAAAAATGGCATAAACCGTTTACGAAAATGGCATCGACCGTTAAAAATGGCATAGACCGTTTACGAAAAAGAAATCAGCCCCGGAGGCAGGAAAAGGAGAGATCCTAGAAGCTAGGTTGGCAACAAGTTCCTCAAATGCAGACGAGCTTTAAAAGTGTCACAGATCAGGCGACATGGATACCTGAAAAAGGTTGTCATTCAGCTGAAGTGTGCATGGTGTGTTTACCACATTTTCCGAAACATCTGATCTTCTGAAAGCTAGGTCTGGTACGTAGTTCTAAAGCTTGACATAAACGTGCATTCAAATATAGTCAATATCAGAGCTAGGATCAAAGCTAATGTATAGAATATTTGCTTGCGAAGAGGATTTTTATGTTTTTCCAGTTGGGTTATTTTTTATAGTTATTACTGAAGGTGCCATGTAACCGCGAGTCACGTGTGGTAGGGATTGCGAGAATGTCAATACGTTATATCCCCTCTTGGCAAAGTGCTTGTTTGTTCTCCTAAGTACGCGTCCATTCACTCGGATTTCTCATTGTGTGAAAACGTTTCTATTTGAATTCCCACCTCCTTCCCATATGCTGTCAACGTTGTTTTACCTTTATGACTATTGCAAACCCGTTCGGTGTTTTAGTGGACCTCACCTTTACTGGTCAAAAATATTTCTAACAGATTGTAATGAATTACAAGCTGGTTATTTTCAATAAACCAGCTTTGAGATTCCCCTCAGTCATTTAACTCCAAACCTTAGTGTGGGACTAAATTTTGGTTTGCCCAGTAAACAAGCCGGCTCAGTCAATACAGCACTTGTCAATAACTATTGTTTCAGAGAGCCCACTGCGAAAAATATAAATGCTTTTGAAGGGAACAACTTTCTTCGGGTTAGCTCTTTCAATGGTCTATGTCTTATTCCCTTGTAGTGATGTACAATCTTATTGGTCAGGATATTAAAACAATTCTAGCGTTCATTCAAAATTCCCAAATCAAATCAAAAGGTTACTACGATTACTTCTGTTTTTTTCTACCATGCCAGACTGACAGGGCAACTAATTAGTTAACGCAATAAGTGCGTGTATTGGTGAATCAGGCGATGTGGCTGTGAAAATAGTACTGATGGTTTGTGACACAATTGACGTTTTTCGGATAAAAAGATTAAACACCGAAAACTTAAAACGAGAAAAGGATACACTGTAAGATAATAGAAAAAGGTATCTGACAGGTTAAAAGAAAGAAAATAAAAAGAAGCAAAAAGGCGTACGAGAAACTTCCCGAATGGCAAAAGTTCTATTGTGCTCTAAACACTCTGCAGTGAAACGGGAACAAATCATTTTCATACCAAATATCATCAGACGCAGACAAGAATCAGGAGAAGGCATCTCGTTTAATGATAGCTAGTCTATCGCCTCAATTGAGAAAATACATTTGTCTGCGTGCATGCAGGGAGATTCTTTGGCTCCAGTTCATATTTAAAACAGCGCTGCATTTCGTTTCGCAAGGGATATGATATCAGTCAACACATTTAGCCTTTAAAACCCGAGGAGAGAGGGTTGATAGAGGAAGAGGAATTGAGAGTTAAGATAGAGGATGCAGTCAATTCACACACTGATTTCCCTTATATATAAAACCACTTTTTTATTTACTTTTCAGCCGTTTTCTATAAAACGTAAAAAAATGTGACGAATGTTTAAGTTCAAATCGACATACATGATACTAATATTTTCCGGCGAATAAAGCCAATCACTCTTGAAAGAATGAGTGTTTTTGATAAGAAAATGTATGCTTGGTGTGTGCACCTTATACCATAAAACCCTTAAGCAGGCGGTGGAAAGCTGACTTTTATGCCAAACTTAATAAGACCGACCTTTAACGAATAAAAATATTTCCGTGTGGATTAGCCACACCTTTTAACTGATTTGCTTGGTTTTTTCCACATGGATCATGGGTAGGCGAACTACCACTTGTGCTACTATCAAAGTAATAGTAGAGGCTGCTGCTGGAGAGATACGGTCCCCTGGAGTCTAGCGCCAACGATTTTGGTACCACTCCAGAACACTGCTTAGAAACCTGCTTAACCAGTTTACAAGTGATTGAACCCGGCTTGAGTTGCACCAAGCTGCTAGTGCCTTCCTTGCATGCGATCCAGTTGTTGATGTTGCTCTTGATCAGGAATTCTTTACCAATAGTGCGCCACAAAGCAAAGTTCATGGCTTCGTAATGTGTCTCACTCAATGGAACTGTTGTGGACACTCGAGTGTTAGCTCCACTGGCTGTCCAGCTTGGACGCGGCGTGACAGCGTTTCCTCCACTAGTAAAACTTGAGTAAGCAGTGAAGGTGTAACTCCAAACTAACGTCCAGCCCCCGCCGTCCGTCTGTTGGTCGCAGTAGGTCTGGAAAGCGTTACCATGGGAACCACCATTTGGATCTATCCAATAGACGCCTGACACGAGTGATGGTGCTTTCTGTTTCAAACCCTTGCAATTCAAGGCTGGGTTCTCCTTGCTTAGCCCTGTATTTAGACACAACACGAAAAGTGAAGAGTGAAATCGGTTTGGCTAAAAGTAAGTGGACACACATAAGCCCCCTCTCACCCACCAATAAAGATAGAAATAATACGTACCAACAAAATGAAATTTAAATCTCAAAGACCTTTGGGCTTCAAAACACACGCCATCGTATTTGGCCAATAATTGGATTGGGTCGTGAGGCACAAAAATGGGTATTCCAATTATTTGCCTGTTTTGTCACAATATTTTCATACTATTTCGATATCAGTGATTTGGCTACTGCACAGCACGTTGCAAGTTCTTGCCATTATCTTTTGAAGCGTTTTATCGCCGTACAATGTTCCCAAATGTTCTTAAAAGTTCAAAAACGCAACTGAATCGCTCCATCTACACGCTATCTAAAGCCAGTTTGAAAAAAAATTAAAATTCCATCACATACTACCAAACCGAGTTTCCGAAAAAGGCTTATTAAAAAGCGTTTACAAAGAATGATTTAGCTAAGGCTTTATTAGATTTTTGTGCTATCACAAAGAATCATTAAGAATTACATTACTTAAGCTGACCTTTACCGCCTACATTATTTTTGGGAAAAAATTGATGACTACAAAAACTGAAAACTTTTAAGACAAAGTGAGGTAAAAAAGTTACCTATGGGACTCGCTTCTGTCACATGATATGTTCCATTGATCAGTCGTTTGATGATCTCGTTCTTGCAGAGAAGAGCAGCCTTGTAAAGGTACAGATTGCCTTTCTCATCCATGTCCAAGGCACACCGTTTGTTTCTCTCTTCCTCCAGCCCTCTGATGGTTCAAATAACAGTATTTAAAATGTTTGAGGGTGGCGTTAAATACCTTATGTTCGATCGTTTAAATATCAACTGAATTTCAATCCTAGTGGCTCTTTTTAGTTTTCTCAAATCACGACAAGACACGTAACATGGTGGATTAACTTGGAATTCGCTGAACATACTGCGCTGAATTCAAAATCTACTGGATCCGAAGCGACCTTTTTTGTTGTCATCGGTTACCACTCTGCAATCATAAGGAACTAAGAAAGTTATTAAAAGAAGTGGAAATATTCAATCTCACCTTGTGACGGAGAGGCAGAAAAACAAGACCAGCAGAATATAGAACAACATTGTTTTGACCGATTTTAATCAGCGATGGAAGAGCAATTTGTCCGCTTTAATTTCAGTTCAGCTCAATCAACTTTCAGTCTATGAGTGTTTTTGACCACAAAAATGTATATTTATAAACGTTACAAGATAAAACTCGTGGATTTTATTCTTAACCTCGAGCTCTTTCAATTACTCTCCAATGGTACGCTTTGTAGAAATGATAATTACAAGCTATCGATGTCCGTATACGACGTTTAAGAATGGTATTTTGACAGCTTCTTATAAGGTTAAAAGTTCATTTGCTTAGTATTCTAATTAAAATTTGTCGTCCTAAATTAGTACCAACCAACTGATCCGAATTATTTAATGTCAAATTGAAGCTTGCTCTGTTGTATTGTACTGATAAGGTTTATTCCAATATGGTCTAAACAGTAAAAGTTGGACGAAATAAAAATTGGAATTTGTTTGTGTAGGTATACTTCGGAATCTTGTAACAGCCTAAAGTTTTGACATCGAGCTTATATACGTGGCAGTGCAATGCAAATGAGCAAGTTATTTAATCGAAGTTAAAATTAATTTAACAGAAAAATCAACTAAAACAGACGAATCTTTTTGCATTTTGCTTTATAAGTTTACAATTTTTCGTAGCGCAGGCATCACGCAAGATATGAATTGACTCCGAACTTTTCAAGAGGCTGTAAAACGTAGATATTGGCTGTCTTCGCTCTTTGGATGTAACATATGCATAGCAGAAGTAGGTACTGGTTTGCCCAAACCATACAATATATGATCTATAGTTACTACAAGCGCTAATGATGAAGCAATACCAAGCGAGTTCTTCCCCAAATTTCGCTTCTTTAAACTCGCGTCCCATAAACGGTAATAGATACACCGGGTTCACTTTTATTGGGACAGTTAACCATTCCATGCCCTTTCAATAATCAGAGCTGATAGTTTTATACCTCGAATAGAGACCGGAAGCCTTTATGCTAACAAGGCAAATATCGTAAACAAAGATTAACCCGCAACGAGGAGGTTGAACATGTAAAGTCTGGACAATGAATCAGCAGAAAATTTCAGTCGCTCCAAAAAAGATCTGCTATAGTGCTCGCAGGATCTATGCCTTTTTCTTCCAGTGCTACAGTGTAGGAAAATCGGCAAACATCCAAAAAAATCTGGTTTGTAAAATAGGCACAAAAACAGATCAAAAGCTCTCGGGCTGACAAGTCAAATATAGTTACGTATTCTTCATTGTGTTATAGATGCTGCGTGATCCTGGTGAAAACTGCAGATGGCTTGATCTCCGTTACAACATAGAGGCATTTTGTTTGCGCGTGTTCCCCAGATTGATGTGATCGAGGATCGTGATCGAGTAACCGCAGATATGCGCCTGCGCCGCGCGTACGCAAAATGGCGATCATTGTTCGCTAGCGTTCATTCTAATTTCCCCAGCCAAATAATGACTTTTTCCACCATGCCAAGCTCAGTTGAAAGACTCCAGGGCAACTAATTAACGCAAAAAGGGCGTTGATTGGTGAATCAGGCGATATAACCGTGAAAAGACAGGTTTGTGAGACAACGTTTGGCGGATAGAAGTTTTAAACACCAGACTGTAAAAAAGGGGAAACGATCTCTGCAAGGATAAAAGAATGAAAATAAAAACAAAAGCGAAATCTCTTCCCGGAAGGAATAGCTCGGTCCAATCCCCAAGCCTGAATGAGAAAAATTTTCTTACTTACATGCGGAGCGAAAGAGATTCTTTGGCTTCAATTCAGCATTTAGTTTCGAGAGGGATATGATATCACTCAACACAAAACATTTAGCGTTTGCAAACTAAGTACAAAACATTATAGAGGAAGACGAACACAGACTTGATGGAATCAACGCGCACACTGATTTCCTGCAAGCCCTTGTCTAAAAGAAAAACTAAAGTTATATGTTTAACTTTGTTTCAAACCAACATGCATAAAAAATTGAGGCCTTATATGTTACTCCTAGTCTCGAAAGAGGTGGGTGAAGATAAATGAATATATGTATTTTTCCCCATGTCGATTACATATGCCTTATCCGCGTAAACGCCTTATCCCATAAAAAAACCTTAAAAAACCGTACTGGAAGACTGACCTTTATCGCAAACTTAACGAGGACTGAACGAACGAAAATATTTCCGTGTGAGAGATCTCTCCGGTATTCCAGCCAAATTTTCTTTTCGTTTAACCATAGTTTTCTGTTGGACTGTTGACTTAAGTGAGAACTAATAATCTGCAATCAGTTCGTCAAATATGAGAACATAAACCTTTAGAGAAATTCAAGAGCCTCTAGCATTCCGCGAATTAAATTATATTTCGATTAATTTTTGTATCGGTGTTTTCGACTTGTATTTGTCATACCATCGAAAAAAATTTTGTTTGTTTCTGATT
>OZ026609.1:2524027-2549027 GCA_964020085.1 Micromussa lordhowensis
ATCAGAGATGACGTCTATTTGCGACCAAAACTGATTTCTTATAACGAAAAGCGCAGCAAACAAGGCATTGACATTCTAATCCCAGGGTCTTTCAACCATTTTTAGGCCATTAGGTGCCAGGAATAATTTTGTGCACTGGGAAACTTATTTGTGCACTGGGAAACTTATTTGTGCACTGGGGAATTTATTTGTGCACTGGGAAATTTATTTTTGCACTGAAACATATTAGTGTACTGGAAACATATTTGTGCACTGGAAAATATATTTGTGCACTGAAAAATATATTTGTGCACTGAAAAATATATTTGTGCACTGGGAAACTTATTTGTGCACTGGAAAACATATTTGTGCACTGAAAAATATATTTTTACACTGGGAAACTTACTTGTGCACTGAAAAACATATTTGTGCACTGAAAATATATATTTGTGCACTCAAAAACATGTCCGTAATGTGTTCAGATCAATATATATGCACTGAAATTTTTATTTGTGCATTGCATATATGGGCCACCGTAACTGTCAGTAGGCCTGATCTCAGCCCAAATAGGACAGTGTATGGGTCATATGGGTGTAATTGGACAATATCCGCCATTTTGTCATTGTACTTTGGGCAGATATACCTGAAGTTACTTTCGTCGCGCATCTTGGTGAAACTCCGAGGAACTCAGCGGAAATGTAGTTGTGTTTATGAAATGTTGTTATAGTTTTGATCAATCAGTATTACAATTCGATAATAAAAAATGGGGATCACCGAGTTCGTTTTCGAGTTATGAGCGCTTAAAGCTAAACTTAAGGGTGTTTTTAACAGGTCATATTGTTGCTATGGTAACCTATTGTGCCACAAAATTGACAGTAACTTGTTCACCAATGATTGGGCAGTTTTTTGATACCATGATTTTGGTATCAACTAGTATAGAGTGGTTATAATGACCCATCAAGCTCTAAGTCTTGGAAAGTACTGGAAACTGTTTCGAGCCACCTTAAATCGCAGTACCGTTACGTACTACTTGTAATTTTTTCCAAACTTAACGTGTTCAAAAACTGAAACTATACATCTTTTGGTGTCTCAATACTCGTCGAAAAAATGGGGGAGGGGAAGGGGGGCGCTTATTGGAGGGGGGCTCGCGCTCATTTCCAATTTTGACCCATAGGTGGGGCACTTATCCGAAGGGGCGCTTGTTCGAGGGGACGCTAATTCAATGATTTGCGGTATTTAAACCTTGTATAAAATTATCTCTGAGTTGTGCATATTGGAGATTCTTCATCCTGTGTTTGTTTGATGGACTGGGTGTGTTACCTTACCTAGCCACATAATGAGTTCAGTCCGGTATGTTCCTTCCGTCAGTCGTTTAATAATCTCGTTCACGCATAACAGTGGAGACTTCTGAAGATAAAGATTTCCGTCTGCGTCCATTTCGAGCACCTTGTATCTCTGCTTAGTCATCCCACTAGAGAAAGAAAAAAAAAAGAAAATGTCTTTAATTAAATTAGGTACAAGTTTAATTTGTAAGTAAATTGTCCCAATAATCGAGGTAGCCCTTGAATTTCATAATGATATATTGGAATCACAAATAACTAAAGCCAGTGTAACGCAACTTACGTCTTAAATAAAAACGTCTTACTTAGTAATTAAACTTGAGATCTAAATAGGTTCACTGTTTTCCTTTACGAATAAGGACATACTTCAGTTCTCCCGAACCAAGTACGGCAAAAGACCAGAAACTTTCGTCGGCTATCAGGTAGCAAACCCTGGTGTTAGATCGAGTTGCCATTCTCAAGATGTAAAATGGAGGAAGTTCCGCTATTGATCAAATAAATGGAGTTTGATTTCCGTCTCACCTGGCTGTTAAGAAACTGCTGGAGAAGAAAAACACAGTTACACCAAAGTGGAGAAGCATTTTGGAGATTTGCATTTGTAAAACCTCACAAATAATGTACAAATGCTCAGATGGGTCGACTCAAAGTAATACTGAACTTGTAGTCGTGATGCAGCTCAGTTAAAAGTAATTAAGAGCGGAGGAACTAGATCTTCCTCTCTTGCTGATAAGGAAGTCAGCTAGAATATTCCTGAATGGTTGGCAGCTAACAAATGTCATGAGATACCGGTATTTATTAGTCAATTTGGAAATTTATCCAATCAGACAGCGATAAATAAAGATTGCAGACATGGTGTTTTGTCTCATGATACTGATTCGCACGTGCTTTCCTGGAGCCACTTCTGACATAAGAAGCACTAATGACGTCACGAAATGACTCAGACAAACAAACAAACCATTCCATGCGTTACTTCTTTGAGAGCAGCGTATGGAACAACAGCGCTGGTGAGCTCTTCAGCACGATACTCAGAGATTTATGTCGCAATTTGATGGCCTCTGTAGCTCAAAATGTTAGAGAAAACCCACAACGTGCACCTTGGAATAATAATAATAATAATAATAATAATAATAATAATAATAATAATAACAATAATAATAATAATAATACAGAGTTTGAAGGAGGGCGGCAAAATATGATGGGCTGCCCATGTATTTCAGTGTACATAAAGGCTGTTTGTGAATACACTCCTCGCGTTCATAGCCGAAAAATATTATCATTGTACCCGACATTCAGGTGTAGATCACTCACAGCAAAGCCAGCAAGCCAGCAAAGAAATACCTCAAAGAATTACCGTAGATCCGATCCGATTCGTTGCCTCGCCGTATTAGGTATATTAAAGTGAAACTGACCCGCTCTGTCTTCGCTTATAAAAAAAAAAGTGTATAGGCCCACGCTATTCATGTTACACGTATCGCACCAAACATATCTCACAGTCACATGTGGTCGGATAAATGGCGCTATTAAAATCTAGGTTCTCCAAATTGAACAGTACATCTAATTCTGCTATGCATTTCGGATAATAATTCCCGGTAATAATTGTCCTCCAGTTCTATCGTATTCGCTTGAGTGGACGGCATGGGTTGTCAAATTTGAAAATTTCTGGCAATAAGTCAGCTGATAAGTCTTCAGGATAAACAGAAGATACAGTTCTTCCCGGATCGGCTAGTCGCAACCGCCGCGCGAAACGTTCTCGACTTCCAATTCCTGACCTGATGGCTTTGAGATATGTCAGACCGTCACTGCGGCTTTGTAAGATCCTCGAGTAATTTGTGACATTTAACTTTTCTAGACACCTTGAATTCGTTTAACATTACCCACGGAAGCAGTGTTTGCTTTCTAACAATATTTAGGCTAATCAAAAACCTAGACCACCAATCTGTCCTTTTTTGGGCTGACTTTATGGTCTACAATACAACACACTCATACAAAACCTTCTACCGGACTGTAAATCTTGTCTGAGTCATGTGGGGGGTCTCTGGTGATGTAATGTATTTTTAGAAACAGTGCACGTCGCTATTGCACTGGAACTTATCCATCTAGCAAGGTTAGCTGATTTAAGCAATGGCAAACAACTTCTTATTAATGGAAGCCTTTGCGAAAAGACACTGAGTTACCTCGTTCTCAGGATCTCTCTTCTTCGGGAGGAAAGTAAAGGAGGATACCTGGAAACGAGGTTGGTAACATTCCTCAAATGAAGACGAGCTTCATAAGTGACACTGATCAGTCGACATGGATACCGAAAGGAGGTTGACCTTCAACTGCTTCCGAAATTTTCCGGAGCGTATGAGTCAGAAGGTCTGGTAGGTAAAGTCTGCATACGAGCCAAGTGGCCCATCAGGCCGGAGCTTATCGCGGTTTCCCAAGCATGAAGCGACTAGGACTATTTGTACTCCCCCCTGGATGGGATGCCAGTCCATCGCAAGGTTACCCCCAGCATTAATTTCGCCGGTACCCATTTATACACCTGGGTGGTGAGAGGCACCGTGAGAGATAAGTGTCTTGCCTAAGACTGCCTTGCCTAAGAACACAACACAATGTCCCAGGCCAGTGCTCGAACCCGGGGCGCTCGCTCAGGAGTCGAGCGCACTAACCATGAGGCCACCGCGCCTCCCACACAGGAAAGTCTGGTATTTAAGTATAACATAAACCACAGGACGCCCAGACGTTGAATATGATTAATATGTGACATAATGCTGCTGGCGATTACGTTACAATTTTAGCCGGTTATAAGACAATGTATGAGAATGCTTCGAAAATTGCTTAAAGTGCTACGAAAAGAAAATAATTTAATGAAAGTGGCTTACCTTAAGTTTGCATTGCGTTTTTTGGATGTCTCTGAGTTCCTGGAGGCTGTTAGGAGGCGGCCCACTTTTCTGTCACGCTCTACCACGCTCTGATGAACTCTATTGTCCGTTCAACCAATCAGCTGTTGCCTTTGCTAGAGCAACAAGGGAAGTTGATTCAGTCTCGCTGTTTTTTCCGCCCCTCTACCTCGACTCTATTAACCCCACGGCCTCTACCCACGGGCATTTTGTACTCTCATCCCCAGTTTGGCTCGCAAACAAGAGAGAGAGAAGGCGGCCCGTCGAACTCAACAATCGATGTCTACGATCTCACGAAAAAATAGGGGACAGTGAACAGTCTAGGCCAGCGCTTTCAATGGTCTATGTCTCGTTCTCGTTCGCAATCTGTAGTTATGTACAGTCTTGTTGGTAAGGATACCAACCTCGTTCTCAGGGCTTTTATAAAGGGAAAAGCCCTGGGAACGAGGTTGTAAGGATACTAAAACAATTCTCATCATCATCATCATTTAACCATTCTCCAGGTGGAGAATTGGGCTGTATACTCTCTGTCTCCAGGCTGTCCTGTCCTCTGCAGCTGATGCTGCCTCTGCCCAAGTTCTTAATCTGTTCTGGGAACAAGGGAGAAAATGTAAAATTGTGGCAAGGAATCAAAGGAACATGCTACTCCTCCCCTGCCCGGACGCCCTCACTGCTTTTAACGCTCAATACGACACAAGAAAAACAAGGTACAACAAGAACAAAACATTCAACACCACACACAATAAGCCACTGACTAATGCAATGACTGTTTCAATGTCAAGAGGGATGCTTCATGATATCAAACTACATTGTAAGTTGACTTTCCGTAGGTAGATATTTCTGAATAAGAATCAGAATCGACGTAAAATTCGGTTAGAATTTTTGTTCTGCAACTACAAATACCTAAAAGAAAATTCCATCGAACCTGTTTGCAAAATTAATGTTTGTCGAAGTACCTCCTGTAGCTCGATATTACTAATATCGACCTGAGGTCGATAGATACATTTATTCCTTGCGCACAAAATACGCCACATTTCATAATGTGGTCTAAAATGTGAAGGGAAAAAATAAAAACAACGGTCCAGTCTCTTCAATAAAGAAGAAATACAATTTGTTACCTGATGTACTGTCTCATGTGTATTACCAGTGCAGGAGAGAGTCTCACACGTTTCACTACACGCATGCGCTACTACAATGTCGCCGCAGTTGCCTTTTTCCAGTTTATCCTCGCATGTTATGATGTTGCTAGCATCGTAACACTCATCTGCATGAAAGTGGAAAGAAAAAAGGTAAGTTGTTAACCCGGGACGGTCTCAACGTACTGCTGGGTTACTGGTAGATTTAAACTTTCTGGTTTATCCTATATTTGACCCAGTTTTGGAATTGTACATTTTTTAGTCTTATTTTATGTGTCAACTTTCATATCTTTTGTAAAGTGCTGCTGAATATTTTTTAGAAACTGCGCGATACAAATTTTAATTATCTATTATTATTATTATTATTATTATTATTATTGTTGTTGTTGTTGAAAGCAGTATAAGAAATGTCATTTAAAAGTTGACCAAATTCTGCATATTCCGAGCAAGTTGCCTTATTTCACAGCGAATTTCAAATTCCCATTTTTTATGTATATATTATTATTTTTCTATTTTTTTTTTCAGGAAACCAGGCCTACCAATTTTACCCGCTTGCTTATTTTTTTACCGAGATTTCACTTGAAAATGGAAACTGTTTAATACCACTTCAGCTATAATTTTGACATATGAACAGACAAACCTTTATCAAGAAGCTTTTAACAAGAAGCTTTTAAGATATAAATTTTCGACGTAATTAAAAACAGACAGCTTAAACAGATTACTTGCAACATATATTTTGGGAAGACACATAATTACATATGCCTTGGCTGGAAAATTTCTGCAATTACTTTTCAAAAAATCTTTTAATTTTCAGAGCCCTATAGTACGTTCT
The DNA here is from genome assembly GCA_964020085.1 of Micromussa lordhowensis. Classification (NCBI taxonomy): domain Eukaryota; kingdom Metazoa; phylum Cnidaria; class Anthozoa; order Scleractinia; family Lobophylliidae; genus Micromussa; species Micromussa lordhowensis. Next base: position 2,530,197 of record OZ026609.1, read on the forward strand.
TTTTTCGTTGTGAAATCCTAAGATGGTTCTAAATTTTGAATCTGAGTATTTTGAATCTATCTAACACTGAGTATTTTGAATCTATCGAACACTGAGTATTTTGAATCTATCGAACACTGAGTATTTAAAATGGGTCGACCTTAATTATTCTGAATTAAGAATATTACTTTTTTATCTTGAAAGCTGTTAAAATCTCAGGAAAATTGTTTCCTTGATAAAAACAACCTCATTATATTTATTTCAGAAATGCCTAAAAAACCGAATGTTGCTGTTAAATACTCGCTACGACATCAAATTCTCATATCTTAGCAAGCGCATATACCAATTCCACAAAAAATTAGGTTATTTATGAAATAAATAGATAAATTTCAAGCTGTTCAATTAAGAAATAGTTGCACAGGACTTTTAAGCCTAACAATTTATACTTAATTGTTTTTATTTCTTTCTTTGCTTAAAGCGAAGATCAAAACCTAGATTGTCATTTTTTACGTGGAATTTCGTGAAATTATCATTTCATCAGACATGCAGCGCGGGGATCAGACAGAAAAAGTAATTAATTTAGGACAGTTCGGGAGTGTAACATAATGAATTCTACTGCTAATTTGAAAGGTGCAATCCTGGAAATCTCGCAGGTGTTCATATGTATCTTTGTTCACGAACAATATTGAAGGACAAAATCTCAAAATCTTTTTGTTCAATCAATCAAAGCTACAAAATGAAACCAGAAGATTTTTGTTTTCCTCACATCACACGGACTTTCAGCGACGTCAACGTTTTCCGAACAGCGTATACATTTAGCTGTGTGGTCGCCATTCCGTTTTTGCTTACTTCCATTGTTGGAAACTTAATAATGTTGTTCTGTTTGTGGAAATGTCGTTCTTTACATCCGCCATTCAAGGCGCTACTGCGAAGCCTTGTACTTTCTGACCTTGGTGTTGGTTTAGTTGTGCAGCCTTTGTTCATAGCGTCAAACTACACAGCATTAACTGAGAACATGAGCTACTTTTGCGTCATTCAAGGGGTGTACAACACAGTCGGGTATTTTATCGCGGGGGTTTCATTTACAACCACGACTTACATCGCTTTGGACAGATTTTTGGCCATTCAACTGCGCATACGATATCGCCAATTTGCTACTTTGAAGAAGACATTCACTTTCCTCGTATTTATTTGGGTTTTATGCGCCTTTTTGTCGTCAGTGTGGATCTGGAATGTAGCACTTCACAGAATTTTCAGAGGCACACTCTTGATTTCCTGTATCACTATCGCATGTGCCTCCTACATCAGGGTCTTCATGTTGGTACGTCAATGTCGAGTCGGGCTCAATGCCAATCAAGTCCAAGGGAATGCAGCTTTTCACTTAGGACGTTACAAGAAAACAGTCACTAGCACGAGTTACGTCTTTGGTTTACTTCTCTTGTGCTATATGCCTTACCTATGTTTGTCTGTAGCTGCTCAAAGGTCTCAACAAAACACTACGCTATCGCTTTGGGTACATATTGCTTTGGTACTCGTTTATGCCAATTCTTCGTTTAACCCAGTACTGTATTGTTGGAGAATACCTGAAGTTCGCCAGATTGCCAGGGAAACCTTCGGCAAACTCTTTTGTAAGATATAGAGAAGCTAACTAATGAGACAGTTTAATTAAGGCGACTACGTCATCTTTTTCAGCCGTGAAAAGTAAATAATATGCAATCGAGTCTAGAACTCGCCGTGATATGCATATTCACATTTCATAACACTTAAGCAGTTATTCGAGCTCTTACACTGAGGCCCCGTCGAGTCCACACTATACCGGAGGAATTTGAAAACGCAGGTTTCACTCCGAAAAAGCATCAATTTTTTTCCGTCTACACTACGCCGGTGGAACTTAAAAAACGTCAACAATCACGGTCATTTTGGATTTGAGTTTGAACAAAATTCAGTCAGTGATATCACATTGTTATCGTGACGCCATCGATTCCAAAACGGCTCCGATTTAAAAATGTTTTCCGTCAGCACAAACACGAAAAGTCGGCGTTTTAAAAGATTCGTTTTCGTGACGGATTAGTGTGGACGGTAGGCCTAACCAGAGAAATAAAGTTGCGTTTTGAAATTCCATCAGCGTAGTATGGAACGGACCTGAATAAGAGGAAGTGGTAATGAACGGTTAAACATTGTTTTTTTTTTTCATTTTCTTGGCAGTAAATTAAAACGGTACAATATTTCGCCATTCTCACTGAAGAGCCCATAACAACTTTAGAGGTTTTGTGGCTACGCTCGTGTGGCGAAACCACTTTCTTGTTGTACCTGATGTTGTTGTTTTCATGCAAGTGTCTTCATGCAACAATAATTTGTGGCTTAACGTTATGAGGTCACAAATCCCCGAGATGAAATCATGAGTTATTCGGTTTTGAACTTACTACAGCATGACAGACTGAAAATAAAATCACCACCACAACAACGATCAGACGTGGGTAAAGAACAAGAGTCAGCGGCACCATTTTACGGCCGTGTGCAAGATTGCTCAGCCAGGCTGACAATGGCTCGTGCCTAACAGCGGCTGCTTGTCAAGCTCCACCTTCACTTCAGCGTTGAAGAACTTCATAAATACCCACTTCGAGTTAGGCCTCTCGATACAGTCAAGATTTTCCCGATCATTCTCTTGCTGATTCAGTCATCTTTCTGCTGTAGCGAAGTTGTTCATCCAAGGAAAGCCCTTTTCTGCTTATAATAAACCATACGTCTTCCGTCTTCGGTGTTCACATTGACGTATGCATAGTCATAACGAATAGAAAGAGGCGTTTACCTTTTCTTTTAATTTTCTCATAATTGAGTTTGTAAGATTTTGTGTCAATCTCCGGCTAAAAGTAATTAGTAAATTCTCAACTCCGACCATTGCATTTCTAGCTTTTTGATTGGCTAAAAAAACTCCGACTATGAGCCAATAGTCGGAGTTTTACGTCATATGGAAAATAGTGCGCCAAGTTTAAAAATTTTCCGCACGAAGTTTTCAACTTCAGCCCTCTATAATGGCCGAAATAAAAATCTGCGGCAAAACCCAGTTGGACAATTTACTGAATTCCATTCGCCCTTGTTTGATATAAAGTGATTATAACCAACTCGCGCTACGCGCTCGTTGGTTATTTTATCACTTCATATCCAACTCGGGCTCATGGAATAATTGCTATATATTATGAAACGCCAACCCCTTCCACACCCTCAAGCGCGTCAAAAATCCTAAGGAGCTCGTTGTGATAGATAGTGATTGTTGGTTTTCCAACAGTGTTTAGATGTTTATTCAGTTGGGCAGTCAAAGTCTACGGAAAAATTTTTTAGCGTAATACTGAATGTGTCCAGAACGCGAAAGAAAGCGGTTAACAAAGCTGTATAACTTTCAAGAAATAAAAAACAGCAGCTTTCATCATCAAGACGTGATGACCTTCTTGTTTGTACACAAATGGCGGCATGAATTTATTTACTAAATTGTTGATCTCAGAAAAACTCTACATCGCTTTAGTTCAGTTTCGTTTATATTACTGCTATGGTCAGTTTAGAAAATAAATCCCAAAGGAAAAGCTCAGTTTGCACAAATCTTGCACGACAATAATTAGCTATTTAGTGTTCGTTTTGCTCACTAACTTAAAGAATGACAGAAATGGGAAAAGCATGTAGAACATAGAAAAATGGCCAGGTTTGAGGCCCCTGGCGTTAAAGGATGAGATTGTATGACGGTTTAAGTTTTGTAAAAAGATTTGTATAGAAAAAGTTGTTGGACATTTCACACAGAGGTCTTCTAAATTTTCAGAAATTTAAATAACTTTCTCCCTAAACTTACTCTTTAATGCCAGGGGCTTCAAACTTGGCCATTTTCGTATTTTCGATATGCTCTTTCCATTTCTGGCATTCGTTAAGTTATAACCCGCCATATAAGTATATGCCACACAAGTGAATAGTACTTTTCGCGCAAGCTGAATTGGCTAGCTCGGAGGTGATTAGCCAAGTACCATTCACCTCCGAGCAGCTGAAGAAAAACAAAATGACTTCCCGTTTCGCTTTGTCGGTATATTGTCACAAATAAAGTTACTCTTTGGTCTGCTAGTTATTCAGCTTGTGTGGTATATACTAAAACAATTATCCACCTCAGTGTCGGTTAAAGTGGTGGATATTTACCTCCACTTTGGTGAATAATTGTTAACTATAAAAAATTTTGAACAAAAATCTGGTCACGGGACCCAAGCTGCAAGGGGCCTATTCGGAGCTAAAAATCTTCCATTTCTTCGGACACGATTTTAGACTTAAATTTTCCATTAACTTCCGCTTCCTCTAGTCTACCCTCTGTCTGCATGTCTCTGTTTGTCTGCTTCCACGTCTTCTGTGTTTCAGTTTCACTAGTCCTTTATCCAGCACACACTCGGTTTCCTTCATTCTTATTCGAAGCACATGCAGTCATCTTCACTTCCCCAAATTACTAGTCCTCCTCGTCTTCCGCCATCTCCTGTTGTTCGAACACTGACCATCCGCCTGTTCGCCCTCTTCATCCTTCAGTGAACTCCTCAGTTTTTGACTCTTCGGTTAAGATCTCCTCGAGTATAATAAACCATTTCTGATGGGTCAGTGTTTTCACCGGAAACCGTTCGAGTGCTAAGAAGTGAACTGACAAAAACGCAACGCGTTCTCTGGCCAAACGTAAGCTTTAACAGACGACTGGAAATGGACATTCATCACTAGAAAGATCAATTAAATTACTACTGCTTATTCTCTCTAAGAAGATTTTTTTCACAGCTCAAAGATGCTCTCTCTTTTCATTCTGACCAAGTGGGTCCATAACTTTTTAGAAGCTAGCTACATCCAGTTCTAAAGGCCAGGGAAATGCGCGCGGTTTCCGAAGAAGACAAAAATTCCGTGTGCGTTAAAACTTACGCATGTACATTGAAAGCTGGTCATCTTCTAGACCCTACAAGCTAAAAGACACTGTACCAAAATATCCCAAAAGAAACGAGGCACCACTAGTACTTCAAAAAATAGTGTTAGGGTGATTTTATTGAATTGAAAGTCCATGGTACAAAAATCAGTTTTTTTTGTCTCAAACAAGTCTAAGTCTTGAATGCAGTAAAACAAGAAAAATACACAACTAAAGTTAAACCGGCCTATTGCTTTACAAATCATTCCAGGGATAAATACAATAACTATTGCTGTAAGTTGCTTCTTTTCTTTGTACACTTAATTTTCAGCACTTTCACATCAGTAATCCTAAGAGCTTTATCTCAATTTTCTCCAAGGAGTGGAATCCGAACAGCAATAATTAGCTACAGGGCAAAAAAAAAAATAACTGACTTTCCCTACCACACTGGAAAACTGTTTAGTCTATTAGTAGTTTTAATTTGCCTCAACACTTTCTTTCCAAGACAATGATATTCACTGACTACAATGAAAGAAATCTACAAATTCTTCACCAAAATCTGCAGCAACAAATTTCCACCTAAAGAAGTTCTCTTGAATTTCCCTGATCAGATGCTTACTTCTAAAGGATCTGATGTTTCCAGATTGCAAAGAAAACAAATTTACTAGTAGGGTTGCTCTAACTACACGTATGATGCACTAGCCGAAAATAACTCTCCCAAGCCCTTCAAATAGTTCATCTTTTAAAGAACAATTGCAATTTGAATTTTCTTAAAACGTTTTGTAGAAAGCCTCATTGCCTGTTGGGCAAGTGAAGGACAGACAGAATCCACTAGCCTGACTGAAAAATCCATTAGGCAGGCCTTAGCTTTCCTTGCACAATCTGTTTCTTGATTTCTCTGGCTGAGAAAACATCTCTTTGTTTACTGTAACCCAGCGATGATTAAAATTTGTACCTGTGAGAAATCTTAGCTACATACAGAGCTCAAACAAACAAACAAAAAAATAAACTCTACCTTGCCTTTTGGACAAGCAGCTCTCACTTTTCTTGCCCTGGGCAAGTCTTAGTTTGTTTCTTTTTTATTTAGTTGGCAGATGACTTGCCTGGCTGGCAGGAAAAACTACCTCTCCTGGACAACTGGACGGCACTTTTTGCGAGCCCTGTACATATATATCCTGGAATTTCCAGACTTTTCCCCTGACTTTGTACTTTTACATGATCTGTACCAAGTCCCGGCAAAATGCTTAATAGTCTAGAAGAAAAAGAACCTAGCACAGGGCAAGAGGGTGTGCTTAAACATAAACACTTTGCAACAAACAGGAAAAACATTACAACCTATACTACTTATCACTACAAATGAATTAGTTTTATTCTATAGCATCTTTTGGAGTTTCCTCCATCAGATAGTAAATTAAAAATGCTGTGAAGACAAGAAAAACTACAACAGCAAGCAAAATTTGAATGTGAGGACCACAAATGGGTTTTTCCTCTTTGGCTGGTGCAGAGGTCTTCTTGACAGCCACCGTTTCCACAGAATCAGTTTGCTTCCCACTGTTCCCTGTATCGTCACTGTAAGTTTGTCTAGTCTGTTGTCGTGTTGTCACAGTGCTCGTTACGACTCTTTTTCTGGGTGTTGATGTTGATGGTGTTGAACTCAATCTTGAAAGGTCTTGTGGGCGAGCAAATTGTTGATCTGCGAGTAGAGAAAAACTGGAATCTAATAAATGCATTAGGGTTGGTTTGCACTAACAATGTACATTGTACGCATAAACACACTTGGTAATATATACATATACAATCATGTAACCTACATGTTTGTTTAGAAAAGCCCATGCACGCCTACATGGTAAACATGAGAGCCAATCTCGTTCCCAGAGGTCGCGTTCCCCTAGTCCCTTATGGGCATGAAACAAGAACCTCTGGGATAATCCATTTCAGCGCAACTTTTGATTGGTCGAAAACTGAGCATGAGCAGTAGTTTCAATAGCTCAAAATGGCGGACAAGACACTGGTAAAGGCAGCGTCAAGTCATTATCATCTTTGTAGACGCTGCAATTTAGAGGTTAAGAACAATCCAATTGACTTGTTTGGAGAAAAGGCACAAAATGAAAGGTTTCTAAACCATTTGGAAGAAATCACAGGGCGAAATAACTTTGACGGCGATAGATTTCCCAGGAAAATTTGCAGAAATTGTTATGGCGGAACATAGCCTCCGAGATCTGCGGTTTCTGAGCCATTTCGGCAGCCATTTTCCAAAATGAGTTCACCCCTGCGCGGTTGAGCCGATAACAAGATTTCTGTTGCGCAAGGGACTAGGGGAACGCGACCTCTGGGGACGAGATTGCATGAGAACAAGAATAAGAACAAAGAATAGACTAATGTACAATGTACAAGTAGCTTGTTATCTTGTTCTGACAATGGATGACCACAGCATATATGTATATGCATAAGCATGTTTAATGCAATGAGCATAAGTTTAGGAACAAATAAAGCTGTGTGGAAAAAGAATACTCCAACCTCGGAAATATTTTTCTAGATGTCAATACTGTTCCCTTAGCTTTGTGTTCCTTCTTGCTTTTATATCTTTATGCCTTGAATTAATAGTCGAACACATAACGTCAAGTGGTGTTTGAGAGGAAAAGTATTGTCTCTCTTTGTTTTTGAGACAGTCACATCTTAGATAGTCCTTTGTGATTAGATGACTATTGTGTAGTTCCAGAAAATATCCATACCCCCACCACGGAGGGAATTTCACGTAAAACCCCCCTCCTCCCCGGAATTTCCATTTTTTGGACCACTAAAATAACCCCCCCCCCCCACCCCTTCTGGAATTTCCACAGCTATTTTGTACACCCCCATATCTTCTGGAAAAATAGTTTTGGCAAGAAAGTGTGTTCAAGTAAAAGAAAACACTCCAAACATTTAGCCATCTGCATTGCGCGTAACTACGAATATTCTCGATCGACTGTAACATCTATATCTGAAGAAACTCGCAAAGAAAGCATTCAGCAGTTTAGTGAAACATACTTTAAAAGAAAAGATAAAATGATTACTTGTCAAGTTAGCTTCCTGCACGACTAACTCCCTTTGTAAATGTGGTACAATTTCCATTGAAGGACTGAGTGTGGATGAAATTGACACCATACTTGCGAACACGATCGCTAACAGACTCGGGACGAAAGCCAATTTGGCAGCAAAATTACATACAAATAGACAGAGATAAAGAGGGACAAGAAATTCTCAAGTTTGTGAAATCGTAACATAATTTCTACCTTTATAAAGAAACTAATTTTCACGAAAGAATCGAACAATGCAAAAACAAACTAGGCTGGTCTCCAGTGCTTTTCAGTCCACAAGGTGACTCTATGTGGACTGGTAACAAGTAATGGCGGCCATTTGCACGCAACGGCACTTTCTTCGTATTTGTTAGCTTCCAAAGCGCTTTTTGAAGAAAGAAAATGTATTTCAAATATAAAGCGAGTCAAATACAAGTATTCAAGCCACTATTTTTCATGTGAAAGTTCTACTTTGTAGGTAAGAAAGGATTTTTGAACGGCTAGATCAACACTCAGATCCGTACTGAATCGAAGGACCTCTGGAAACTAAATCGATCAAACAACCCCCCTTCCCTCTGGAATTTCCTGGGTCTTTGACACCCCCTCCCCTTCAGAATTTCCAATTCCCTCCGTGGTGGGAGTATGGATATTTTCTGGAACCACATTTTCAAACAGTACCTTGCTGATCTTCATCTGTGTTATAAGAGTCTAAATGTTCTACTGACTCCAAATCCATGTCATCTGTTGAAACACCATCAGTATCATCTGAAAAGTCTTCATCTTCCTTCTTAATCTTTGGTTCTGGTGGGGATGCCTTTGTTTGCTTGGGGGAGATTTTTGTTGAGGCAGGGATGACAGGTTGTTTCAACTCCTCAGTCAGCAACTTAGCTATGAGAAGCAAAGGAGGAGAATGGTTGAGTAATGCCAAATAACTTGATTCTGACCACTCAACATGGCAATATTAGAAATACATGTAGCAACACAGACATCTACATATTGCATGAAGTGGTTACTTGTACACATTTCAATAAACGTTGTCAGATTAAAGCCTCAAGCTTACCCAGTACAGAGCTGCTACATGTGGTGATTACTAATCAGAATAAATAATAATTATCACAACATGGCAAATACCATTTCATAGTGATGTGTCTTTTTTCAGAATTTTCAACTAAAGGTCATGTAACAGTGAAAGAAAAATAGTCTTATGATTTATCCATGCTAATCTATCATATCATTGCAAAAATACATATCATAGATTTACTCTAGATACAGATATGTGAAATTGCAATGAATTCCGTGACTGGTCACCATTTTGGTCTTGCCACATACATGTAGGCTTGATGAATGCATCCAAGAAAGTTAACTGAAACAGCTGTACCGGTATTTCTACACAAATAAAACCCATTTGGCTTGTATAAAATGCCTATAATAGATACCTACATGTATGAATAGCCTCCTAAATTGTATGCATAAAAATATACATAGCATACTACAGAACATCTTTGGAACTCTAGCATACATTGTATCTAAGAATAAAGAAGCTATCTAGCTTAAATTTAGTTTTAATTAACAATTATTAGCCCAAGGCGAAGTGTTTTTTATTGGTGAATATTCCCTGAGATGAAGTCAAGAGGAATATTCACAAGCCTGAGGCAAATAAATGTTTTTAATTAGTATAATTATTACTCAGGTGATTATAGAAATACCAAAAAAATGTTAAATTATTTTTATTTGTCATTGTCACGCGTCAATGAACAACTATGTACACAGATCACATGGTTTAATACACAGCATGGTCAAAATGGCAAGGGTTTTTTGCACGTTTTAAAATGTTTTGCCTTAAGGAAAAGCTAAAAAGGAGGCTATAATTATCTCAAAGTCAGTGGTAAATTAGGTTTGTTTTTGAAACCATTCTACTACATATTAAATAAAGTAAATAAATAATGTTGTTGGGTACTCATGCATATCAACATAAGTGACATTTTCACTGTAATTTAAAAGGCGTTTTTCACAATTTGTTGCATGTGATGTTTAGTGTTTCTTGGAATCGCATTTTCTTTCATTATAAAAATTTCTTCTTCAGAGACATTGACAAAGTATGAGGCAGCCATTTCTCGAAAATTAGTTGGGGCTAAGGGATAGTAAGATAATTCTTTGCATCTTATGCTGGTCCAATGAAGAAATGTGTTGGCAGTAGCTTTTGTATTCACTGGATTCAACCTCTTCACGTTTTGTAAAAGCCAACCAGAACAATTTTTCAGTTTTATTCACAATATCTGTTTCCCAATTCCCATACCATGACACTGAAATAAAGTACATGTACATGTATATTTTGCAGGTCAAAATGAAATTCAGGTTAAAATGAAATTCCTTTGTCTCTTAAGCCTAATTATTCATGGATAACGAATAATTAGGGTTAGAAGACAAAGGAAATTGAGAATCAAACTAGGTTAAAATCATTTTAACCTGAATTTCATTTTGACCTACAACATATATTCTCCATAACTTGCTATGGGCCATGAGTGAAAAAAAGAACCAACACCAATAACCAGATGTTTTACCAAGTTTCTTCTGGTACAGTGGACGAGTGGAATCTGTGATTGGTCCTGCAGGAGCTCCAAAGGATTTCAACTGCCTGGCAAGGTCACCATCAGACAAAGCTGTCACATCAAATGGAAGACCACCTTTCACTCTTTTATTGATAACAATCTTTTGTGGTGGCTTACTACGAAGTTGCTGCAATAGAAATTACAAAAAATATGAAAACAGATGGTTCAGGAGCACAATCTTATTTGCCATGCACTACTAGGCAATGGTAAAGTCCAGTCTTTTTTTATTGAGCTGGGGTAAAACTGTTTGGATCTGTTTTTGAGTGAATAAAAAAAATATTGGACTTCTCCTGGCCTAAATTCTACAAGATGGCCTGGTTTATTTACAAGTAAACATTGTAAGTCGATTTCCTCTTTCCGAATTTTGTCATCCACATTTTATCATCCGCCTTTCGTCATCGCCATTTATCATCATGATTTTTCCATCCACCATCCGCCGCCACCTGGTCGGCACTTTACAAAGACCCCATCCTCATTGTATCATCCACATTTTATCGTCTGCATTTTATTGCCTGCATTTTATCATCTGCATTTTATCATCTGCATTTTAACAGCTACATTTTATCATCCGCATTTTATCATCCACATTTTTCCATTCGCCATCATACATGCGCCACACTTTACAGTCAGACCCGAGAGATTGATACAGGCCAGGGTACGTTGCTGTTCTGGAGTTGAAACCAGAATGAAAATATACAGCAATTTGCATTTTCCCCACTAACAACAGCAGTTCTATGCCCTTGAAACACACAAGTTGTTGCCTACATTCTGTATAGATACAAGTCAGCATCCGCATTGAACTGATTAATAGCCTCTGTTCAGGAAAATGACACTGGGCACCTTCCCCTAAACTCCCTTCTCAGAGAGAATCTTTGGAAAGCAGACCTGAGAGAGCGTTGAAAATCAAGCCTATCATCTGCATTGTTTGCTGAACTCGCATTCAAAAAGTAGAAATGTATATACTTTTTTTGTTGTTGATACAATGTGAGCAGTTCTCCACTCTTTTTTGAATATCATTTTTTATTTGTGCAGAGAAATTTAATGCAGTACAAAGACAGTCATGTTACGGGTAATTTTGTGTCTTCACATGCAACAAATACTTTTCAAATTGCCTTGAACAAGTTCTGAGACATTTCAGATGCTTGTCTCAAGTGCAACCAGGGCATCACATACACTGTTTGTATGAAGAAGAAGAGAATGGATCTTTATTTGACAAGTTAGTGCCATAACAAAAACTTTTGTAAAATAGAGAAGCAGTATCAATTGTCAGCTAGAAGTAATGATTGTAGTCAACCTTAAAGATAACTATTTTTAAATTTTATTTTTCTGATTTTGGGAAAACTGTTTACTGAGAGTGACTGCACCTCAGTACTTCAGAAACAACAATGCTACATGTACTGTACATATAGTTACAACTTTCATTCTGTTTTGTTTGATTAGTATCATTTGTTTGATTTAAAAGAGGCTTTTGCCAGCTAACTGACTAGCAACAATTAACATCATTGTGCAAGCTATTGTTTATAAATCAGTTTATAACAATTAATTATACCCAACAAAAGAGAAAGCGTAAAAAGACTCATTTGGCAATAAAGGGAAGTAAAATTAGGCTAAATTCGACTTGAAAGATATGTGCAACCTACAGTACCTTACATGTATTACTTTTTTACAACTAACTTTTTCCTCACCTGCTCTGGCATTTTGAAGTTCCGAAATACAATGTAACAATAACAAACGTTGCCAGCTTCTGTTTGCTAGAGTTTAACCATTGTTTGCTTTCTACGCGCCTGGAAACGCATGGATGTATTAACCGATTTTGAGAGTTGCAAACGATAAAAAGATCGAGAACATCGTCAAAAGTTTAGCAAGAAGGAAATCCCCGAGACGACACCTCCCGTAAGTTTGACAAGCTTAAGAAAATAAAGCCGCATTTTCAATGAAACCTGCTGTTTGGCTTGAAACAACAAATCACAGCGAGTTTGGCAATGCACAAGTTAACCGCGCCAAAACCGCAGATGCTTATGCCAGACCTATCCAGCTAATATCCTCCAGACCATCTTGAAATATTAAAATATTACAGTTGAATACATTAATGAAGAACTCGAGTACCTTACTGGCTTGCATCGGGGAATGTTCAGACGATTCCTCATCATCTGATGAAAATTTCTCTTCGTCGTTTTGAGAAGTCAAGTGCTCAAGATACAAGTCGACATAGAAAGCTTTCCTCTGTTCCGCCCTCGGCAACGGAATATTGTTGGCTCTCAAAGCACTCTTTAATCTTTCCTTTGTTAGCTGATGAGGAGTTTTGGAGAAGGTTGACATTTTGTAAAATGCGCTAACACTTTATACCAAAACACGAGCAAGAATTTTTGCAAAAGTAAAATCAAGGGAAATTTTGCGGAAGCGCGCCAATTGGGAATCCCCTTTGCGCATACTCCTCGATGCCAACCGCTTACATCGCGTGCTCGCGTGAGCCCAAAATGGCGGATTAATTTTGTGGTGAACTTTTGTTGTGAAAAAATGGCTCTTCCTCCTGCAAAGGAAAGTGAAAAGTCGTTGGCACTTTGCTGTTTATCAGGTAACCATCTCAGTGCACTTTTGTAAGGTGCTAATCGCCCGCGTGACCAAGCATGTGCGATTACTGAAAGTGAACGACACCACAGCTCAATAAGTCGACCTGTTCAAGAAAAAGCTAGAATGTCAGTTTCATCATACAAAGTCAGAAAAAAGAGGAACAGTCGATAAAATTTTTGAGGAAAGAGTTTAAAGTTAGTGATGCAGGATCGAGACAGTACAATAAACAGGCTTTATTTTCGTCCAGATGAGAAATTTCACAACCGGATATATACATGTACATTTACATGTACATGTATCAGGACTGTTACCTAACAAATATTTCAAGGAGCCCAGAATGGCAAAAGCCAAAAAGTTAGGAGCCCAACAGGTAATGTTTTGGGAGCTCCTGCAAAAAGTTAGGGAGCCCAAAGGACTTTCTTGGGAGCCCCAGGCTACCGGGCTCCTGTTAGGCAGCAGCCTTGTGTATACCGGTACCTTTTTAATTACTGCACAGTTGTACCATACCTTGCATAATTTAATTTAAGCTTAACCTAACTTACGTAAACCTTAAATAATCTTCATGCTCTGAGAGCAGATAGGCTACTTTGTATTACCGGTATTATGCATTGAACTCATGAACTCTTTTCTGATTGGCTGAAAGCACACAGTGAATTTTCGAAATCAGACGTCATCTACAGTAGCTGCAGATTATACAATAGTCATGTAAAGGACACTCAAGGTCACAGGTTATCATGTCATGTATGACTGTAGCCTGCATAGGTGGCGGTTTAGTTGGGGGTAGAGCATGCAAGCTAGCAGCAAGAGCCACAAGGAGCCTGGTGGGTGAAATGAAAAACTGCCAGCCCAGATTCTCTGCCTTTTTTATTAGTCCTGTGTACTGGAGTACAGGCCGTTCTCATTGGATCAGAACGTTGACCCGTCAATCAAATGATTTGTTTACTTATCTCTCAAGGGAAAACTCCAAGATACAATGCAAATCTGAATTAGCATGAAAAGCAAGAGCATTGAGCATGAATATTTGATGGCTAATATTCTTTGCAAAGACGAAGATATACTTGTAAATCAATCTAAAGCATAAGCGAGAAACAGCTGTAAATTTTTGTTTGTCAAAATGTGCAAAGGGGTGGCAATCAAAAAGGTGGCGAATCCAGGCAGGTGGTTTTATCATTTATTCCCCCAGGCCAGTTGCGGCTTTGCTGCTTGTTTTTGCAGATCACGCTGAAAAAAGTCCTATACCAGCAGGACTAAACTAAACCACCAGCTACGCAGGCTAGTATGTCTACGGGGGATGATTTCTAAGGGTAATCATGTCAAGTTTGCACGTTTTTTGTTGCTTGCTATCAGTGAAGAAGCAAAAACACGGTCAATTCTATTTTTTCCATTCAATGTATACTAAAACAATTATTACATTTGGTTTTTGTGATATCCATATTTATCAAATGCAACTTTGTTCAGCTTTTCCTGTACAACCTGGGTACATTTCTGTATTCATGCACTCTTGGGGTGGGTTTTTAAATTGTGATGTACATGTATTGGCACAGCCTTCTCTTATCATGCAGTCAACCACAAAATATTTTGTGGCTTATTTATTTTAATTTTTGCCATAGCACCATCTTCTCTTCGATTTGAACCAGTTGGTCGATGGTATGAAGCTAACATTCATCGGCGTCAACATGGCCTCTCTTCACATCACTCCAGCTCTAGTGCTAGTTCTAGTGCTAGCTCTGAAGGAGGTTATTCATCAGATGAAGAAGATCATAGATTTCTTCTAACTTTGGATCCTACAGATTGGAAGGTAAAGTGTTATGATTGGTCATGTACAGTTAAAAAAAAAGTTGCCCAAGATTAAAGGTGGTAGATTCTGTCAAGTGAACTTTCTTGGAAGTATTTTCTTCAAGAAATTCAAATTACATGTACAGAAACCTTTTCAGGCTATTGAGAATAACTTTTGGCTTTCTTCGCATACTGAATATTATACTAACTTGGTCTTGGTACATGTTGTTATTAGTAAACTGCGTGGATGCACAGTAGTGGGTGCAGTAGTAGTGCACTTGCCTCCAGATCGTGCAGTCAGGGTTGAGCCCTGGCCAAGGAAATTGTGTTGTGTTCTTGCACAAGACATGCCACTTGCATAGTGCCTCTCTCCACCCAGGTGTATAAATGGGTACCAATGAATTTAATGCCAGGGGTAACCCTGCGATGGACTAGCATCTCATCCAGGGAGGAGTAGAAATACTCCTAGTTGCTTTAATGCTACATGCCTGCCTGATGGGCCACTTGGTTCTTATACAGACTATAGCTTTTACTTTTACCCATGGATAAGCTTCCGTCTGCTGTCTTCAGGCCTAGTGGCATCATCTTCACTTACCTCCTGCCCCAGTAACAATGAGCGATGAAAAGAAGAAAATTACAGTTTCAGTTAACATCAGGATTTGATTTGCCAGTCCTGTGAGGAGAAAGGCATAATGTAACAGTCAAGTGTCTTGACTTACTGTACCCTAAGTGAGGCTTGAACCTGGACTGCTAATTCACTAATAATACAGTCACTATGCCTTGTGCACAGCATATTAGTCATACCACATGTGTATAATATGTTACAGCAACAAGATCATTATAAGGTTCTTGGACTTGGAAAACTCAGGCACAAGGCAACTGCAGGAGACATTAAGAAAGCATGTAACTATAACTTTATATGTTTAATATGTAATTTTATACATTGTGTTTTCTCACACTTTTTCCAGTGATGTGCAAGTAGATAGTTGTTCCATTTAAACAGTAGAGTGTTTCTGTCATTAATATCAACTATTGGCAGATAGTTGCTTGCAGAAATTTGATGTTCGTAATACAAATATTTGCCTTTGAGGGCAAATATGCAACATGTTGTTCTAGGAACATCAAATTTCCAGGGAGCAACTATCAGACCGATAGTTTTGAGACACTTACTATTGTCTTTTTTGTTTACTGCTACATGTAAATTTTCTTCCGCACAAAAAAGTATAAAAATTACATGTATATTGAATTGAAAGGCCGCGTGCAAGAACGTCCTCTTGATTTTTCGGCTATTTTTGAAAGTGCTCAAAAAAAAGCTGAATTTTGCCATGTGGGTTTCGTTTCACCTGAGAAACACTGCTCTGAAGTTTTTTTGGCTGGGTTGCTCTTCGTTTTCGAAATATTACGTATGCAAACAACCCTCAGTTTTCCAAGCGGCATCTTTTGGAGATCTATTGTTAAACGAAAAACAAAAGAAACCTTTTGTTTCGCTAAAGGATCAAGTGACTATAACACAATCGATTCTCACTGCTGCTTCGTTAGCTCAAGTGGATAACGCGCCGAACGGAGCTGATTCGAATTTGTTTTCTCGTGACACTCGAGGGTTCAATTCGAGGTCGGTGAAATGTTCTCTTTTTTGTTCTGTTTTTGTTCTTTTTTCAAAAACCTTCTTCGTGTCTTTGTAGTTGAATTGCCGTTTTGACTGGTAAGGATCTGGATATGTTTTTTTTAGCTGCCATTGTGACGTTGGCTTTTGGCGCGCAAAGCATCGATTACTTCCATAACACAAATTCAGAGCTTACCTGTTAATTAAGCAGAGTTTGCTCGTTAGTTAGTTCCACCGATATTCGAAGCTTATTTGAGGAATATTTGCGACCACCTGGTAGGAGATTTGGCATCATTAAGCCTTTGATCCTCGATGAAAGTCACCAGCATGCCTCAAAGAACCGAGGCGTGTTTTTGTTCCGAGATGGCTAAAGTCCGCCGTTAACTTAGCCACTGAAGAACAAGTGAGCCAGGTGGTAGAGTCTAGAAAGGATTCTTCTTCCAAAGCAAAGCATCCGTCGCGGACTTAAAGCTCATTTGCTAAACTTCGGCATGTGTCAGTATTGGAAATTAGAACTGCTTTCTAGACTCTTAATATTTTCTTGAAATGGGCGGCCTTAACATCCTCCGCTGCAAAAATTTCTGGGACATCCCATAATAATCTTTCATACGTATACGTATCGTGTGTGCTAGCGTGATGCGTGACTCAGACACGGCCGGCCGGGAGGGAACTGGCGAGAGAGGCCAGGCAGCAAAGTCGAAGATCTCAGCCATTTTTACGGGACCCCCGGCCAAAGAGAAATCGCAGGTCGGTTAAACTCATCAACAATAGATGAGCTTGGGAGCTGGTGCCTTAGAAGGGCTGGTGGAGCCGGGCAACAGTTCTGGCAGAGGGAAGGAGGTATCCATCGTAACCCTGCAAGCGGCCACCGCCCAGGCACCGTCACACTGATCGAGTCAGTGGAATACTTACCGCACCCAATACTTACCCAGGGGAGGGAGGAGTGGGAAAGAAAAGCTCTGCAAAATGCCGGCAAGCCAACCGCAAAAACAACAATGACCTGAAAGGTCAGCAAGCAAGCAAGCGAAACGCACGAGGTGCCCCTGCTAAGCTGAAGAGGCCGCCCCGAGCCGTGCTAAAGGAGACGACCGCTGGACGGCATTGTCTCGAGATTAACCTTGCCTAAATTTCATTTAGCCACATTTAAATTCGCAAGCAAGCGTTCCGTGAGTGTGTATCGTGGTTTTCCAAGCAGATGTACTTTGAATTGCAATAGAATCGATCCCGCCACGAAGAAAAAAGACAGAGAACGCCTGATCGCAGGTTTAACTATAGCAAGAAGAAAAGTTCAGCTCAAATGTGAGTTTTGCTTTGTATTTCAGCCTTCCTTTGCTGATAAATTTTATGTTTCACGGGCTTTTTTTCTGCATGAGCAGCGTGTTAGCTTAAGGCTTGCGCTTTCTGTGTTGTCGGATATAATCATTTCACGGACCGAGCTGACTTTTTAGTTTATTTATTTCTTTATTTATTTATTTATTCCATTTTCACTGCATTAGTTTTGTACCAAAAAAGTAAGTAATTTCACGTAGAAACATTTCAATCACCGACGCAACCAATTTGCAAAACGTTCAACCTCTCTCTCTAGCCACTATTCATTGACTTTATTTAGGTATCGATTCGTGCAAGTCGAGATTGTTTCCCGCGGCCTAACACCGCTAACTCTAACTTGTCCTGACCTTAACTCTCGCTTAACCCTGAGCGCTAGCGCTAACTCTGAGCAATAACCCTAATCGTGAGCGCTAGCCCTAACCCTAAGCAATAACCCTAGGCCTGAACGTTAACCCTAAGCTCGACCCATAACCCTGCAGACCCCAAACGCTAACCCTAACCTTGTTCCGTAACCCTAACTCTCAACGTTAACCCTAGTTTCAAGCGGTAATTTGAGTGAAATTAACGAGTCTTTGCGGCTGCACGTTAATTTAACATTTTTTCTACCTGAAATGAACACTTCTTAGGGTTGCGTGTTGCAAAAGATCAATATTTTGCTTGATTTTAAGTGAAATTACCGCCTTTGCGGTCACGTGCTGACGTGACCACAAACTACGGGTTTTTTGCATACATGTACGTAATATTTCGAAAACGAAGAGCAACCCAGCCAAAAAAACTTCAGAACAGTGTTTCTCAGGTGAAACGAAACCCACCTGGCAAAATTCAGCTATTTTTGAGCACTTTCAAAAATAGCTGAAAAACCAGGGGGACATTCTTGCACGCGGCCTTTCAATTGTTTTCAACTTTTTGTAGATGGAAGGAAAAAAAGTGAGTGTTTCTGTCAAGGAACTATCGGCTGATAGTTGCTTCTTGATGTTCTTAAAACTAGCATAATATTATTTTCCC
>OZ026609.1:2554027-2601527 GCA_964020085.1 Micromussa lordhowensis
GAAGATGAGGAGGCAAGGATACGTGAAATGGAAGTAATGGATCGGCTGCTTGAGGTTATTTCACTTGAGAGGTAATACAAGCTCTAAAGTGCACGCGGTTTGTTTAGATCATCTTCGAGTTCTGAATTAGGTTCACATCACCTCGCTTCTACTCTCGTGGACTATACTACGTTATTAGGGGTTTTCGGGATACTGAATAGGATACAAGATATTTGGGCGGAAAAGCATATGGGATATGGGATATTAAGATCAGATAAAACAGGACATTGAGTAGGAAAACTGGAATTAATGGGTTATGGGATATTTAGACCAGAAATTTACTGGATGTGGGATAGTTTAGCTCTTTAGTTATTTTGGGTGACCAGCAACTGTATGTATTTTTAATTCATTTCCAGTTCAATTAGTTAGTTAATGTTACAGTTCAAATAAATCTTGTTGTTGTTGTTGTTGTTGTTGTTGTTGTTGTTGTTGTTACGACCCCCCCCCCCTCCACCCAACGAGGCAGTCATAATATTTATGATATATTTATTTTTGTTTTAGTTTACAGTCTTTTCGAGAAGGACTTGAGAAAGCCAATTCAAAGGATGAAGTTAAAGGAATTTATGAGAAAGAGGTAAGACAACCTTACTATGCAAGTAAATATATATGAACGATCATATACTTGAACTGCGGAGAAAGACGCGAAGACATTGATCATCACAGTTATATCTACGGGTATATTACGAACTCACAGTGAAGACAGCTCACAGTGGCTTGATAGCTCAGTTGGTAGAGCACTGCACCGGTATGTCAGAGGTCATGGGTTCGACTCCCGTCCAAGCCTGAATTTTTCTGAGGCTTCTTTTTCAGCTTTTCTTTGGCTGTTCACAGCTGCTTTATTTGTGTATACATCACAAATGCGATGATCAATCATTTATTGTATTGTGATCATTTCAATATGTAAAATATAGGCTAGTTGTTACACAATCCCAACACTGGTATCCCATGCTACACTGAAATCCGCATGGAAATAAAGTTTTGTATGTATAGAGGAACTTCGAACACACGACGATAGCACGAGAACGTTGTTAAACAGAAGGTTTACTTCGCAGTACAATGATTCTGCACATTAGTTTTACATCTCGGAAAATTTCTTAGTTGTTCTCTCCAAAATAGCAACCTGATATCAACAAATTCTGTTGTTTTTTTGAAAAACTTTCACGAACCGAGAATGTTAATGTTAATCTTTTTAGAAAAGACCGCGTTTGATACTACTATTAAGGTGGTATCCCAACTTTTAACGATTGTAAATGTTCCACGTTCTTAAAAATTAACCTGTAGTACTGAAATCTTGATTTTGTAGTTACAGTGGACCCTCGATTTAACGAACCTCTATATTCAGTTCATGCAGTCAAGCACTGTCGCTAGCCAACGAAACTACACTTTCCAATTGACGCGAGCTTCTATGTCATACATTTATGGCTGAGATGGCGGACACCCATGACCACCCTTTATCATGCTTGGTGTCCACTGCTGTACAAAGAACTACATGTAATTTATTAAAAACTGGATCATTGGATAATGCAATTCGAGAGTTTTCATTGACTTAGCCATCATGGTATATGAGCCATTATACCATGATCTACAAAGATGGCGTGCGTATGCGTGATTTTTTGGGCCTTTTTGTTTTTATTGTAGCCTAGTTTTGTATTTTTGGGAGGCGTTTTTAATAAAACAATTATTCCACTCGCGCTTGTTGGATATGAGATGATTATAGCCAACTCGCCGCTACGCGCCTCGTTGGCTATCTATCATCTCATATCCAACGCGCGCTCATGGAATAATTGTTAATTATTATCTCGACTGTTGATCGATATTTCAATTTTTTTTTCAATAGATGGAACAAATGAGAGAAAAGATGAGGCAAGAAGCTATAGCAGAAACAAAACAGACTACGAAGAACAAAGATGATGGAGCAGTTAGTGATGACTGGACAGACGATCAGACACAGCTGCTTATTAAAGCTGTTAATCTGTTTCCGGCTGGAACAGCTTCAAGGTACAAACCGTTTATAGGGATTTTTAAAGCAAACCACAACGACAACGAGAAAGTTGCTGAACAAACTATTTTAGAACGTTTGTTTAGTGACTACTTAAAACTGATTAGTAGTCTAGTCGCTCTGTTTTAGTGGCTTTTTGCCATCCCGCATTCCACCAGTAGGTTTGGCTCAGTCTGCCCCGCGTTGTAACGTTCAGAACGTGTAATTTTCTGGGTTCTTTTAACCTTTATCCCGCCGTCAGTTTTAAAACTATCCGGCACCCCGCCTGTCAAAATGAGCAAATTCCCCTTCCCTTGAAATATTTGCATCCCGCATCCCGCATCCCGCCATTTCCGTCATCCCGCCTCCATTTGTGCTCTCACCCGCGTCCCGCCAAACTCTGCATTCTTGAATAAAGGGGGCAAGTTTCTAAAGAAACTGTGGTGCTGCGTCGGTGGGAGTATTACAGGATAATTTGGTTTTATCAACTGGATTGATAATGTGAATTGGCCGCCGTAAAGAGATTCGGAAGCTGACGTTTCGAGCGTTAGCCCTTCGTGATTCGCTCCGACGAAGGGCTAACGCTCGAAACGTCAGCTTCCGATTCTCTTTACGGTGGCCAATTCACATTATCAACCCAGTTGATAGAACCAAATTATCTGCATTCTCGATGTCGTCTCAGTGAAAGAGTGAACAACGAAGGGGTATCGTTGAATTTTCTACCCGGATTTAAAGACTGTCTTGTTACCTGATCAGTTTTGGGATAGCTGTGTCAGCGATACACGATCTAAACGAGACTTTCCCTTCTTGTTTGCGTTTCGAGTAGGGTCAGTTGACTTCCACAACCACAAAGCCGGATGCATTTCTGTCTGTTTTGTTGTGTTTTGGTTCTGTTTAGATGGAAGGTAATTGCTGATTATGTCAACATGCATGCCAAGACAGGCACCTTACGAGACTCTAAACACGTGATCAAGAAAGTCAAGACTTTGCAAAAGCTAGGTTAGTAAACTAGCGCAATCGTTCTGTTGTACGATCGTTCGGTGGGTAGCTGTCTTGAGCTCTGATTGGGTGCTGGTTTCCAAGGGCAACCATCAACCAATTATAACTCACATTTCAAGGGAATATATGAAAGATCATATAACTGAACTGCGGAGAAAGATATGAAGACCTATCAAGCCTGAATTTTTTTCAGGTTTTAATTTCACAGCTGGTTAAGTTGCGTGTAAAACTGCAATGATGAATCATGTCTTCATATCTTTCTCTGTAGTTTCTATCATATGATCTTTCATATATTCACTTGCATCTTCACCATTTACGGGTATATTCCGAACTCACCACGTGACCAGCTCCCAGTTGGCTTGATAGCTCAGTTGGTAGAGCACTCATTCTCGATCCCAGACCCTTCACTTTCTTGACCGCGCGCGAAGGCTCAGGGGAACTCTGCGCAAGCGTAGCCAAATTCTGGCTATGTCAGTTGCACAGCGCATGCTCAGTGCAAAACCAAAATGGCGGCTTACTTGGATGCAGCTATTGCGTCTGCCATGAAGAAAGCTGGGAAAGACGAAAACTTTCGCTTAAAAGCTGAGCAAAGGGCAATAATCGGAGCCGTAGACATTTTATTGTTTCAATCATAAACCAATCAGAGCAGACTTTCTGGCTCAGTTCCCCAGAGCTCTTGTCACTGCGCAAAAGAGAAGAGCTCTGGGGTCGAGAATGGTAGAGCAACTGCACCGGTATCGCAGAGGTCATGGGTTCGAATCCCGTTCAGGCCTGAATTTTTTTTCAGGCCTTAATTCCACAACTGCTTAAGCTGTGTAAATAACTGCAATGATCAATCATGTCTCCATATAGTTTACGTTAGTTTCCAAGTTATCTCAACATATTAATTCTCCTTACTGGTTGTGAATCATTTCTTTATTGATGGTTTTGAGAATTTGGCGGTACATCAAGGTAATTCCTTAGTTGTCTATTTTCTCGGTTACCCGTTGAGAACGTTAGGAGAAGTTAGATCGTGGTCGCTCCTGGAAACAATACGAACAAAGTCGATCTGTGTATTTGTTTGCGCAGATACAGAAGCGCGACTACGGTGATCTTAATTTGTGTAATATTTGAAAACAAATGTTTATTCCACAGACCCAGCCGTTAAACAGGAAGTTAATCGTAACGCTTTTGCGAAATTTGACAAAGATCGCTCGCAAGGCAAGGCTACTTCATCCACGGAGTCTGACCCAACAGTACGATATGATGGTGAGTGGAGGGACTTTACGAACCAGAAATAGTTCTGAAACACCTGTGTAATCTACCTGTTCTTAATTTGGCTTAGAGGGATTGTTTTTGCAACTCGAAACGACAAGAACGAACAAAATGTATGAGGCGAGTGCCTCGGTTTGCCTGTAACTAGCTACGATCCTACATATGTTCGTACCGCCCTCTTACCCTGTTTTTGATGTTCGTTTGTTAGCTAACAAATCTACAGAAGGTGCTCAGCAGACATCAGCATGGACATCCGAGGAGCAAAGGGTAAGGTGCTGACCTATACTGGTCAAATATTAAAGCAGCTTATTTGATTCATTGAACGATCGATCGACGGATCGAGCGAAGATCGATCGAGCGTTCGATTACTTGCTTATTTCCTTGCTTCATTGACTCACTGATCGATTGATTGATTATGATTGTTATTTAGATTGGGCACTTAACATCAAGTTTTAGTGGGTCTACTTTCATTTGATAACGAGTTTATGAACGGAATCATACGCGTGAAACGTGGATCAGAGAAAGAATTCCTTGCGGTACCGAAATAACGGGTATAAATATAAATCGCAAATGACCGGCTCCAAAAGTCATACTCTGAGTTAGAGCGTTCACACTGACTTCGCTAAAATCAGTTGCTTAAGTCGCCACATAACTGCAAACTTGAAGATGTCCTCTCTGTAATCAATTCTTTTTTATGTTCACAAGTGGCTGTGCGGTTTGTGAATCGATTGATGACATTCGCTGACATTAATCTTTCACGAGAGCTCAATTCTGACTTGTGTTTGAAATAGTGGTGACATTTGCTTTATCTTTTTGTTTCCTTTTTCAGCTTTTAGAGAATGCCCTTCGCACGTATCCCGCGAGTACAACCGAAAGATGGGAGCGAATAGCTGAAGCTGTGCCGGGGCGAACGAAAAAAGAGTGCATGAAAAGATACAAGGTATACTAGTGTACATGAAGGTACAGTTGAACCTGGGCTCGATTACAAGCCGCTGTTCGGGAGAGGAGCCCGCGCTCAGGGGCTGGACCCGACAGAGCGGCGGAAATCGAGGCTAGGTTCAAACGCGCTATTTCGAACTCTTAAAAGAAACGAAATTAGTTCCACATGTCGGGGGGCCGATATAACGGATGGTAAGTGAGTGAGAAAGTATATCCAAGAGAAATTATTTGATTCGAGATAGGAAAGAGTTCGATCGAGATTACCGAGTTCGAAATAGCGTACGAATGCGAGTGCGATTCAGGATTTACAGTACTCGTGAGAAATCCTCTCAAAATTACAGAGCCTCAATGTGAATGATTTATTCTATGAATGAGAAAAATACGATTGCGCGCATTTTAGTTGACACTGAGTAAAAAGAAGCAATAAATTGCGATGCCCTGAGTCCATCACAATGAGGTAATTTTTGAATTCATGTTAATTTCCCAATTATATAATAAAGTGCGCAATCGTTTGAAGTCTTGTCGCATGTTGAACTTTGTTTAGTCTAAGCAATTCGGGGGGGGGGGGGGGCAGTGTGTTTGGACAAGACACTTCTCTCTCTTGTTGCCAACGAAACCGCTGTTCTATCTCTCCTCCTTAAGCCTCGTTGATTCAGTCGGTTGATTCAGCCCAAACACCGATGGCTTTCATGTATTTTCGAGTTTTGTAACCAAACCCAACAGTAACTTGTTGCGATGGACGCAGGTGTTTTATTTTGCTCGTATTGCGTACCTATATTTACTCCCGACATGTTTTTCAATTAAATTCTAGGACTTGGTTGAGATGGTGAAGGCCAAGAAAGCGGCTCAAAGTAAAGACAAAGCGTAACAGATACTCTTGACACAGGCCAATTGTACCGCCAAAATAATTCTTACTAATATTACTTTAAACGTTGCTGTGACGGAATACACTGGCTGGTGTCTTGCAGCTCCATAAAAAAAACAAAAAAACAAATACTATAGCAGAGCCTTTTAACTTTGCATTGCTCTCTTTCTCTTGTAAATAAAATGGAACAATTTCGTATTCAAGTGCGAGTTTCGTGTTTTTTTGTGTGTGTGTTGGGCTGTTTTCGCTTTCTCCACAGGTATAGAACGCACGTGCTAAATTAAGACGCTAACATTGACGTTTATCGGCAAACAGAAAACGGAATAAATTATCAGCTTTTGTCGTCTGTCTTGAGCTGTTTGCACACGAAAATGAGGTTATTTGTGTTTTCTGCGTATTTTTATGCTGGATTGATTATTTTAGGAAAAGAAAACAAAAATATTAATCACTTTTTGCCGTTTACCATTACCACCTTCTGCATAGTGAACAGTAAACTTGAGATTTTTGAAAGACTGACTTTATTTTTAGTTTAACGGTTGTCAGGGATGTGTCAATTTTTTTTAGTGGGAACAGTAACTTTGTTTGTCAGGAAAATACATAGAAATACTGATTGTGAAATGAATATGTCAGCCCTTAAATGGAGGAAGAGTCCTGGTGCGATAGCAGCATGGTCTTGATGGAAGGTTTGAATATCAATTCCTAAGCCCGGGGGGATATACTCCCTTATATGGGCTATATAGGTATTTGCGGCCCCAAAGGGTTGTTTGTTTTAGCTGTTTTGGTCATAAATAGGGTATCGATTTTGACTTTTTTGGTCTTAAATAGGTTATGGTTTTGCACTCCAGTCTTGATTGAGTTGGGTATGTTTTTAAAAGAAGCTACTTTTTCATCAATATCGATAAGACGGACCAACAAAAGCACTTCATAATGCTCTTAACACCGGCCTAAACAAGGGAACTAATCATAAGGCAGGTCTGAAACGGGGTATTGATCTCAGGGTCAGGTCTTAAATGGGTTGGGGAAAATGGCAGATTTTGGTCTTAAATAGGGTAAGGGTTTTGGGAAGCGGACCTCACACCCCTCCCCGATTTTTCTGTAAGTACTCCCCCTCGGGTCACTGAGGCAGCTGATTTGACTTTGATTTAATTTTTCACAAACAAAACGGCAGGGGTTGGCAGACAACAGAGCTCGAGCTAAATGTTGCTCAATTTCCACGGATATCTTGTTCAGTTGTCTTTGTAAACAGAGTCATGTTTCTGTTTTTCGCCAAGAACAAGCTTAGGGGTGCGTGACGTCATAACTTTGTTCATCAAAGGAGTTTCTGACCATAACTGTGTTAATGAAAGTCATTACTGGTCCATCTGGTTTTAAATGGCGGTTTTTCTTGCATGTTCTACATAAAAATATCATTAGTAACTGAAAAAAGGCTTTTAGGCCGGTTTTACTGTCAGTGGGCGTCTTGATGCGATTCAATCTCTTGTGCAAAATTAGTGAAGTCTGTAAAACGTCGAAAGCAAAGTGTGCTCTGATTACTGACTGAGTTTTGGTGCTTTCCTAGTGCAACGTTCTAAAATGTTCTAATTCGTCGAAAACTTAGAATGATGAATCAGTTGGAAAGAGTTTATTTAAAAGAAAGATATCAGTAATTCCATATCGCCATTCCTTCTCAGTAGTTATTGATTTTCCGATTGGGCTTCGTAACGAGGTTCTTTACTTCGAGCTAATCTACTTTTGAAGAGTCGTTTCGTCTGAAATATGATAACACTACTTAGAATCAGTTTTACCGCTGCTTTCGAAGGATCGCCACTTACTAGAAAGTTGGAGCCAAGCTTCGCTACCTTCAGAATTTCAAGGAGGATATAGTTAGTGTGAGATTTTTTCTTCTATTGGTCTGTCATTATATTAATATTCTTGGCATGTTTTTTTTTTTTTGTATGTGGCTGACAAAGCTTTCGTAAACACAGTAAGTCAATTTGTCAGTTTTTCGTTAGCTTGCAAAGATTGATTGGGAAATTAATGCCAGGTTTTAGACGTGAAATCTAAGAACTGGGCATCATGGCGTGACATCAGCATGAAATCAATTTGTGGTTTGCCCATCTTTTCCTGTAGCAGCTGATAAAACACTTCCTGTGACTGGAAGCCATTGGTTGCCCACAGATCTTTAGGCAGAAAAATACAGAAGGAGTTCCAATTCTCGGAAACTACAACAGGGGAACTTAGAACTTTCTACGCTACTGTAAAGATTCATTCAGCCAATTTCTTTTTCACACGCCAGCTGCAACTGTAAATTTGAATTAATCGACAATCAAGATTTATCCTGATCGAACACACCATTTGATTAGGAGAGCACCGTTTTAAAAGGTTTTGATCATGTCTTTGGCGACTTCCAACTCTTCGGCAATTTCAACCGACGAAGAAAGCTCGAGCCCCAGTTTTACGGGTGCCATAGCTCAACTTCTACCAATTGCCGTCTTGATTATCCTTGTAAACGGCGTAGTGTTTCTGTTATTCGCCAAGGAAAAGCGCTTGAGGACACCGACAAATTATTTGTT
This sequence comes from Micromussa lordhowensis, assembly GCA_964020085.1. Classification (NCBI taxonomy): domain Eukaryota; kingdom Metazoa; phylum Cnidaria; class Anthozoa; order Scleractinia; family Lobophylliidae; genus Micromussa; species Micromussa lordhowensis. Next base: position 2,562,654 of record OZ026609.1, read on the forward strand.
GTTAAGTTTGGCCGTGTGCGACTTCATGACGGGGCTCATCAATGTTCCTCTAAGTATCATCAGTTTTTCCAGCCCGCCAAATTTTATTTTGGGATTTTTCTTGGCTGCCCTGCATTACTTGGTAGTTGTTCTAGTGGTGTACCACATTTTTGCCATCACAGCGGAGAGATATTTCTCCATCGTTTATCCTTTTCGCCATCGGTGGAAGATGACAAAGAGCTCCTCTCTCAAGATCGTTGCTGTTATTTGGATGGCAGCTGTGTTGATCGCCTTCCTCCCAGTCGCGTGGTGGTTTCGAAGACTTCGCGTGAATTCACCTCAGAGCAACACTGCAACTGTGACACTACAAATTCAAACAGGGCATACTGTATTCTGTATGGTGTTCGTGTTTTTACTGCCGTATGTTTTCATTGTCTATTCACAAGTTGTCATGTTCAATACGATCAGAATTCGAAGGAAGACGCGAACGTTTGGAGGAAAAAACCATGTTCACTCTTCCGTCTCCAGGAAAGCTAAAGATACAAAAAGATGTCTGATAATTTTCGCGTTTATGGCATTTCTTTTTGTTATATGTTGGTTCCCTTGGTTTGTGATCAGCCTTTTCCAAGGTCTCTGGTTTTCTCTAAGCGAAGACACAAAGTTGATTTTACAAGACTTCTCGCAGGCATTTCTCATCTTAAGATATCTCACCTCGATCTTTAATCCTCTTCTTTATACATTTCTCAAGAGAGACTTCCTGGAGGCGTTCAAGGCTATTGTTTTAAGAAGGAAAATTCAACAGAAAAACGACGAACCACCAACCGTCAGATTGGATGTTTTAACACTTAACCGTATCGGGAATTCGAATGACGTCCAAGCTGACTCATTATCAACGGCAGAGGATGAAGAAATCTTAGAGTATGTAACAGTAGTGTAGAAAGTAGGGGGTGTCTCTGGCACGGTTCACGAACGGAAAAAATAGACGATCACGGGTCACGGATCACGGATACAGAAAAAATTGTGTTTTCCCGAATCACGAAAATAAGCAAGTAAGATACTCTTTTTATTAACCTGCTCTTACACTAGAAAGAGTGTTCGAAGAAACCAAAACCGTGAAAGGATTAGTCAAGGCTCCATATTGCAATTGCATACCTAGGTCACTCTCAATAGACGGAGGACTCGCGTTAGGCTGTCGCGTCTCAAAATCACCGAGAAAAGAGTGGTAAGATCACGGATATCGGTTAATAATTCAAGTCGTTCTCGGGTCACGCAAAACCTTCAGGTCACGGATCACGAAGATTCACGTTTCACGGAAACGAAAATCAGGTAATCATGCACCACGAGAATACCCCTGTACAACTTACAGCTGACACATGCAGGCAAGAGAAGATGAAGGATAAGAGAGTTAATGCCCAATATTCTCGAGCTATTTTTAGGTGTGGTATCCAGTCCTCTCGCGGATAACGCTACTGCGGGCCTTGCTTAGATGTTTTCGTGGAGGGCAACAATGCTTGTGAGGCCGCTTGGGTTGTTCACTTGTGAGAGTTTGCCTATTTCGACACCCTCCTGGGATTTCCAGAGCCGGGAGTGATCTACACATAATTTGAAAGGGATTACCGAGAGTAAAGCTAATGTTTCGAGCGTGAGCCCTTCCTCGGAGCAAACTGTGGCAATTAGGCCTGTTCCGATTGTGCTTGGCAACTTTTGAGCAACTTTTGGCGTCTGGAGCAATTTTTTGCTGTTCTGGCAACCTCGAGCAAGTTTTGTCTGGGCAAATTTTAAGCAAGATATAGGTTCGGAACAGATATCAAGCACGAAAACGTTTACGATTTCACAGAAAACGTCAATTTATGGGAATTTCTTGAATGTTTTTCAACTTATTGAAGCTTGAACATATAACCTGTCTCTTGACAACGCTCGGCAAGACGTTCAAATGAAACATGTGTTTTGTTTCATTAGACTTTAGAGTATCCTTAAATTAAATTTAAGCCTCAAGCTATTTTTCTTTACCGATGTTAGCAATTATTGCGAAGTGCAAAAAATAAAGCTTTTAATTAACGTTTATATAAAAGTATCAATAAATTTATGTATCAACTTTTGACATTCAAGTGGCAACTTTTTGAATTTTTGGCAATATTTTAGCCACTCTTTGGCATGTCAGTGAGTAACTTTCAAGCATTTTACGATCACAATCGGCAGGCCTCAAGGTGAATCTGGATTGTAGATCAACACGGAGTAAGCCTTACGTTACTAGAGGAACCATGGCAACGGAAAATGCTAGAATGAATTGGTTAAATTAAAAAGGTTGATTAAGTAGTGTAGATGGTATGCTTCGAGCATGCTTACATCTTTAGATCGCAGATGGAAACAGTGAAGCCGCAAGAAATAACTAGTTCGTGCTACTATTCGCTCGCGGCTTTCGGGTGAGACGAAAAGGCGGCCTGATGGTAATAGATGAATACGTCCCTTCTTGATTACGATAAACATCAGGTTCGTTTTAATCGTTAACCAAAAGATCATTGAGGTAATGTTTTTGAGGTATGAATTAAGTTGCATGGCAAGTTTGACGTAAAGTTATAAAACGCGAGGGACAGTATACAACACACCAAACAATATATACAGGATCGACACGTTATGTTTCACAAGCGTTGACAAAGATGTATGCGGTGAAACACTGTCTGATGTGTTTGATGTATCTCCTCCTAATTTATATCATACCATAGTACATACAGCCAATCAGAATACAGGAGAGCCGTTTCATATTGGACAGTACTACTACATCCAACCTTTCCATCAAGCGCCGCGCGTATTTCGCATTGATTTTGTTGCCCACTGTATTTTCTAAGATATGATATGAAACAGTGATGCAACGCTCTCTCGCGATATACCATGGAATATCCACTTGTCACTCGTATCTTCCTATTAGGCGAGTGTGTACACCAAGAAAATACAAGTGACTCGTGGGATATTACACGGTATACCACTCCAAAGCGTTGAATAAGTAAGTAGTAGGCGGAGAAATAAAAAAAAGACGTCCTTGGCACGGTCAGACTTTCAACGACTATGTTGTTTAAACAGACGATCGCGGCTGATACCAACATTCGTAGCATCTGACCTAAATTAACTATGCACACCATATCCGTAGAGTTAGAAGAGCCTAGTCCAGCAAAGCAATTGATATAACCAAGCAAAAGCTCTCTAGCCCTAGGATAGATGGACTTCTGCATGCAGCAGGTCTTTTCTCTTCTGGTCAGACAAGTGTTTATACGCATAAAAGCTGTATGCACTTAAAGGGGTTGGGGCGAGTGTAGCCTGCAATACAGACGTCTGCGTTCGCTGAAGAGGGCGAGTGCCGCGCCTAGTACCGCGATGATCTCGTCCCAATCCCTTCTAGTCTGAAACGTCTCGCCTCAGGCTCCCTGCTTGATTTCGAGAGAAAAACAGACTGCCAGCAGTCTTTTGTGTGTGATATTTGTCGCGAAGCTGAAAACTAAACACGCGTGTACGTATGATAAACTACATTGCGATATAAAAATCGCTAGAATAATGAATCAAACAAGGCCTTCGCCTTCACCACCTAAATCGTCCCCGACTTTCTCTGTCCGACCTCGTAGCAACGGAAGATCAAATCCGGAGGTCGTGGGTTCGATTCCCACCGAGGTCAAAAGATTTTTTCTTTACCTCGTGTGGTTCCCTGATTCCCTTTACTAGGGCTAACGCCCAGTGGGTTACTTCATGGGTTCAATTTAGCACTTTAAATTACACTTCAGAGTTAATTCTCTGTTCCACCCTTCGATATAAAAGCTACCAAGGAAGCGTTATGTCAGGGACAAGGGACGGTACTTGAGGGACCATTTATATCAACATCAACCTTGCTGCTAAAATCCAATGTTCGCATAATCCAGATAATTTACATCACAACAGCGCGGCTTAGCTATTGTAGCTCATCAGAGCGTAAAAAAGCAGAACAAATAAAGCTGATGGATTAGCAGACAGCGAAGAATATTACTGAACAAATTGAAGACAGTGAACAGTCCCAGCATAACTTACTACAACTAATATAATATACATGGATCTGACATAAACACAAAAATAAATAAAAATGAAGTTTCGCGATAGAAGTTGGAGATGTCGCCGTTACGCAGTACCTAACTGACCAACTCCTTAAATATTCAAAGCGTGATTGTAATCTATGTTACTATATACCCCAGGGCAACGAATCTACATACTAAAGAGTCTCTGTCTAACAATGACAACATGTGAAAAATCATGCAGTTATTTATTTTTTTTAAGTCGCTGTTATCATTTGTGTCCGATTAATCTACGCCCTTCAACGTTTCATTTCAGCGTGGCGCTGGTTAAAAAATCGAGAGCAAACAGCAATTAGCAGTGAACTCGGGCGTTATTAATTTCCATAAATCGGATAAATCTGATTTCCTTTTTTTTTGAAATTAATATCTTAATATTCTTTTTCGATTAGAAATATGCTTAAACTTTATTTTATTTACACGCAAAGCTAACAGTATTTGACAGCTGTCATTTAAACTGACAATGCGACGAGTTTTATGACCCTCTGGCATGCAATAAAAGAATTGAGTTAAACTGGGATTAAATCTTTTTTGTGAATTTTTCTTATTATTCTTATGTTGGCCGGCCACGAAGGAGTTGAAAGAGCGTCGTAAAACACGAACTTAACTCTGAAGCTCGATCTCGTCTCGGACCACAACGGAAACGTAAAGCTAAGTTATTTCATGATGGGAATGGCAGAGTTGTTTTTTGTGTGCATCCTGGTAGTTCATGGAGCTTTACTCGTCAACGGCGACATTGGTACGTATTGTAATGGAGAAATTTCAAAAGTGTGGACTGGGAAGGTATCTTTGTTATACTTTGGTTTCACCTTAAATGAATCACCTGATGAAGATTTCTTAAGATGCCTCTTTTTCATAATGTTCAATTCTACCCTTCTACTACAGTGTATGTAGTTGTTCGTGTACAGAGTTTTGCCCCTGTTTACAAAGCGCTAGTTAACTGTAATCTGGTGCCTGCTGAAATATCGGCCCATCTCAGGGTTTGCTACATGCAATCAACTACTCTCTTTTATCACACACCTGGCTGTGACATCTAATTCCATGGCAGATTAGGGCAGATATCAGATTTTATGGACTCTCACAAATAATTATTCCAATGCGAAAAGTCAATGGCAAGTAAGAATTAACCCTGAATGAGGAGCAGATTAAATTTTCAACCGTCCTACCACAGACCAACTCGCAAATCAAGGCATCATTATAAGATATTTATCAACACGTTTTCCAGAATATCGATCGACACCGACCGATGAGGAATCGAATCTGAAATCTCGGTGATTCTCAATTTCTGGATCAGTGAAACACCAGTCATACATGTCGCGGGAAATGTCGCTCGAACACAAGAAATTATTCCTAATTCCTAATTATTATTTGGCAGAAATTATTCCTAATTGGGACCAGGATAGATTTCCCAGTAATATGTACAAAGTTGATTTATTCTGTCAAAAGTTACAAAACTTTTCTATTCATCCCTAAGCTCCTCGCCTGTTTTGATATTTCAACGATATATTACTGATATAGTTTTTATTGCAAATGTTTATTGCAAGCCTAAAAGCAATATTTATTTAGTTCTCAGAAAGTCCTGCTTGCTCGATCAGAACACGGTATATGACTACCTGGCAATATCACTAACCTATATTCTTACTAATTACTACGTCTCTTAATTTAACAGACATAAACTTTTTGCTAAACACCCTGCATTAATTTGAGCTTTTTTTAACTAATCATTTAGGCCAAGCGACACTCTTCGATACTGATTAGATTTTACACAATAACCTGCCACACGCATACTATTAATGATGTTAATCGAATCACTGATGTTACTGCGAAGTTAAACTTCGTAAAGAACGCTATAAGACATTCTGAGACAAGGAACTCCGCAAACTGTCAAGCAAACATACTTACTCAGTTTAGTGTAATAGTTAACAAAGTTAGCACATGTCTATCCAGTTCATGTTTTACTGTTCAAGGGTTTTGTTGGTAGCTAGGCAACGCAAAATCATTTGAGACCGCTTAAAACAAATTGGTAACGACAGCTGTTGCTTTGAGAGCAAAGAACGATTTCGCTTGCTTTTGTTCACTCCGCCGAAACATCGAGCGAAATTTTGCCTGCGTTTGCGAGCTTAACATTGATACTTTTTTCGGGAATCCACTTTGAATACTTGTTAATTTTTTTTCACAAGTGTTCAGATCCGGCCATTAGAAATTATATATGCATGCTTAGATTTTTGTTTACAAAGAGCCTAAATATGGACCCGATCTAAGAGAAGTGGATCTTTGAGTGTGTGTCAACTTCTTTGCCAACTTCTTTGTCTGCCAAAAAAAGCAAATAAACATACTTTATTTATTTATGCTAGAAGCAGAATCATATATACAAATAAAAACTTAGAATAAAAGTACTTCTAGAAAAGGAAGTTAGGAGGTTAGCCATATGCAAAAACTCCCTTAAAAAAAAATAGGAAAAGGATAAGTATATATATAAATTAAGATTTTTTACAATCAAATATTTAAATACAATTTGAGCTTAGATTTAAAAAGTTGAAAGCTATCAGCTTCCACTATATCACCCGGTAATTCATTCCATAGTTTGACAATTCTCAACGAAAAAAGAATGTTTATAACAGTTTGTATTGATGATTTGCTCTCGTAGACTGAGTTGTGGCAAAATCAAAGAAGTCTTCAAATTTCAAATGATAAAATCCAAAGACTATCTTATAACATTCAACTAAAGATAAATAAATTCTACGATCTGAAAGATATAGAGAAAGATATAGAGAATGAATAGCAGCACTGCTGGAAAGATGTCAAACAATTAATATATATCTACTCGTGCACAGCAGCCATCTTTGGCTAAGTATCACTGTTCTGAACAATTAAATTCACTCACTATGTGCACAATTTTCCTGAGTTCCCACAGTGGGCATGAACTTAGCTTCGGGTGTACGCCGAGAAATTTTTACAATCAAATTTACGGAGAATAGAGACTTCCTTTGCTAAAATTTGGAAGAGAATGTGTAAGACTCTTGCTCTTTACCCTCGTTTGATTGTTGCTGTTGTGGTGGTGGTTTTATTTGCAGTATGTCAGGACCTACTGGAGGGGATTGCATGCACAGCGGCTAAAGAAGATGGGGATTGTCGTGAATTACCTTGGAGTGCTAAATGCCGTAAAACTTGTGAACTCTGTGGTAAGTTCAAAACCGAATAACTCTTGATGTGATGTCGGGGATTCCTGACCTCAAGGAACATACATAGCGTAAAACTTTAAGCCAAGAATTATCTAAGATGCTTAGATGAAAAAAAAAAACAAGAACAACAACATACAACGACAAGAAAGTGGCTACATCGCATGAACGTAGTGGCAAAAGGCCGTTGTTGTAGTTGTTATGGATTTCAGTGAGTATGGCGAAATATTGCAACGTTTAGCTGAGATAATGGGAAGGTGATGTTGAACCGTTCCATTTCCACTGCTTCTTAGGGCCTGTTTACATGGAGGTGGGGGACCCCAGGTAGGTGAGGTAACCCGCCTAGCCGTGGTCGAAAAATGGCTCGCGTTTACATGCAAACTTACAACCCCGGGGTCCCGGGGTGACGTTACTAGACGTTGTTGCAAATGTAACATGAACTCGACCCCGGCTAGGCGGGTTACCCCACCTTGAGCCGTTTACATGGCAAAATGCGACCCCGGCTGACAAGGTTACCCTACCTGGCAGACCGGGCAACCCGCCTAGGCGGGTTACCCCACCTATCATGTAACATGATCAAATAAAAATGAGAGATTATATGGAAAGGCGGATTACCCCACCTAGGCGGGTTACCTCACCTACCTGGGGTCCCCCACCTCCATGTAAACAGGCCCTTATTCAGGCCCTGTCTACACAACGCTGCTGAAATTTGAAAAAAAAAAAACGAAAACGGAGCCTTCGAGCGCTCTTCCGATTTGTTTATAACGAGCATGATTACAGACTGAATTGGACGACACGAGGTCTTATTATCAACTAATCATAAAAATTACAATTTCCGAGAAAAGAAGAATAGCCAAGTTATCAGAAAATTTGCCTTAAAATAGTGACAAAGGAGGCGTAAATTGTTTCATGTCGCTCTGAAATTGGTCGATTTAAACTACAACGTTGAATGTGATTGGCTTATTGAACTGTTCGATAACAAACTGTTCAATAACAAACTGTCCGATAACAACTTGGCGAGTGAATTAGTGGAAAATGGGAGTTTTTTAAACCAATCCCAATCGAGGAAATTATAATTTTTATGATTATTTAGCAATTATTGAATGAGGCTGAATAAGATATGAAGAATTCTGCAGGTCGAGGAGGGTGTTATACACCGAGGCCGAAGGCCAAGGTGGATAACACCCTCCGAGATCTGCAGAATTCTTCATATCCTTGGAAAGCAGAATTCAATAATTGCTTTATTATTCGTTGGGCTATATTTTCATCGCTCACTTGTAAACCTACTCGCAGCCATTTCAGTCGCTCTTTGTTAAAATAACACAACCTCGTTCCCATGTTTTCTCGGGTCTGCACTTTTGACGTCAAAGGTTGAATATGACAAAATTCTTTGCAAATTTGGTCAACAGCAGTTGGTTATGGTGAATTCTGCGTGTGGTTTTAACCAATCACAAACTGGGAAATATTTTGAATGAATAATAAAATGTGATATCCCTGACCGAATTTTTCTCAAACTCAAATCCAAAATGACTTTTTGAATTTTTTTTCATTCAGTTAATCAATCAATCAATCAATCAATCAATCAATCAATCAATCAATCAATCAATCAATCAATCAATCATTCAATCAATCAATCAATCTATCAATCAATCAATCAATCAATCAATCATTTAAATTCCCCTCGCGTAATGTGGACAGAAAACATTTGATGCGTTTTTGGAGTGAAACCTGCATCTTTATATTCCTGCGGTGTAGTGTGAACGAGACCTCAGTATCAGAGCTCGAATAACTGCCTAATGAAATGCTATGAAATGGGAATATATATATCACGGCGACTTCTAGAGCCGATTGTATATTATTCACTTTCCACTGAAAAAGATCACCTAGTCGTCTTAATTCAATTGTCTCATTAGTTGGCTTCTCTATATCATACAAAAACGTTTGCCAAAGGTTTCCCTGGTAATCTGTCGGACTTCCGGTATTCTCCAGCAGTACAGTACTGGGTTAAACGAAGAATTGGCATAAACGAGTACCAAAGCAATATGTACCCAAAGCGATAGCGTAGTGTTTTGTTCAGATTTTTGAGCAGCTACAGACAAACACAGGTAAGGCATATAGCACAAGACAAGAAAACCAAAGACGTAACTCGTGCTAGTGACTGTTTTCTTGTAACGTCCTAAGTGAAAAGCTGCATTCCCTTGGACTTGATTGGCATTGAGCCCGACTCGACATTGACGTACCAACATGAAGACCCTGATGTAGGAGGCACATGCGATAGTGATACAGCAAATCAAGAGTGTGCCTCTGAAAATTCTGTGAAGTGCTACATTCCAGATCCACACTGACGACAAAAAGGCGCATAAAACCCAAATCAATGCGAGGAAAGTGAATGTCTTCTTCAAAGTAGCAAATTGGCGATATCGTATGCGCAGTTGAATGGCCAAAAATCTGTCTAAAGCGATATAAGTCGTGGTTGTAAATGAAACCCCCGCGATAAAATACCCGACTGTGTTGTACAACCCTTGAATGACGCAAAAGTATCTCATGTTCTCAGTTAATGCCATGTAGTTTGACGCTATAAACAAAGGCTGCACAACTAAACCAACACCAAGGTCAGAAAGTACAAGGCTTCGCAGTAGCGCCTTGAATGGCGGATGTAAAGAACGACATTTCCACAAACAGAACAACATTATTAAGTTTCCAACAATGGAAGTAAGCAAAAACGGAATGGCGACCACACAGCTAAATGTATACGCTGTTCGGAAAGCGTTGACGTCGGTGAAAGCCCGTGCGATGTGAGGAAAACAAAAATCTTCTGGTTTCATTTTGTAGCGTTAATTGATTGAACAAGAAGATTTTGAGATGTTGTCCTTCAACACTACTCGTGAACAAAGATACATATGAACACCTGCGAGATTTCCAGGATTGCACCTTTCAAATTAGCAGTAAGATTCATTATGTTACACTCCCGAACTGTCCTAAATTAATTACTTTTTTCTGTGTGATCCCCGCGCTGCATGTCTGATGAAATGATAATTTCACGAAATTCCACGTAAAAAATGACAATCTAGGTTTTGATCTTCGCTCTAAGCAAAGAAAGAGATAAAAACAATTAAGTATAAATTGCTAGACTTAAAAGTCCTAGGCAACTATTTCTTAATTGAACAGCTTAAATTCTATTTATTTCATAAATAACCTAATTTTTTGTGGAATTGGTATACGCTTGCTAAGATATGAGAATTTGATGTCGTAGCGAGCATTTAACAGCAACATTCGGTTTTCTAGGCAATTCTCAAATGAATATAATGAGGTTGTTTTTATCAAGGAAACAAGTTTCCCGAGACATTAACAGCTTTTAAGATTACAAAAAGTAATATTCTTAATTCAGAATAATTAAGGTCGATCCATTTTAAATACTCAGTGTTCGATAGCTTCCATTTGAATAGTCTCATACTCAGATTCAAAATTATAAGAACCATCTCAGGTTACACAATACAAAAATTACGTACTAGGGCTCTGAAAATTCAAAACGTTTTTAAATAATAAATGCAGAAATTTCCAGCCAAGGCATATGTAACTATGTGTCTTCCTAAAAACATATCATGCAGGTAATCTGTTTAAGCTGTCTGTTTACTGTTACGGTGAAAGTTCAATATCTTAAAAAGCTTCTTGTTAAAGGTTTGTCTGTTCATATTTAAGAAAATGTCAAAATCAGAGCCAAGTTTCCGTTTTTAAGTGAAATCCCGATAAAAATAAAGCTAGCAGGTAACTCAGTAGGCTAGGGCTCCTAGAAAAAAAAATATGATAGATAAGAAATGGGAATTTATATTCGCTGTGAAATAATTAAAGCAACTTGATGGGAATATGCAGAATTTGGTCGACTTTTCAAGTAACATTTCTAATACTGCTTTCAACAGTAGTAATAATAACAATAATAATAATAATAATACATGTAGTAATAATCATAAAAATTACAATTCCTCGCTTGTGATTGGTTTAAAAAAGTCCTATTTTCCACTTATTTGCTTGCCAAGTTATTATCGGACAGTTTGTTATTGGATAGTTTGTTATTGGACAGGTTGTTATCGGACAGTTCAATAAGCCAATCACATTCAAAGATGTCAGTTTAAATCAACCAATCGCATTCAAAGTTGTAATTACGTGTGCGTGCGCGCGCGCTTGCTTTTGTGTTTTTTCCGGTAACCTTTAGAATGTTTATGCCTCCTTTATCGGTATTTTGCTGCGAATTTTACCCTATTTTTCATAAACTTGGCTATTTTTTCTTTTTCTCGGAAATTGTAATTTTTATGATTGATTGATAATAGGACTTCGTGTCGTCCAATTCAGTCTGTAATCATACTCGTGATAAACAAATCGGACTCCCGCTGCGCGGTCGTCCGATTTTGTTATCACTCGCATGATTACAGACCGAATTGGACTCCACTCAGTCCTATTACCATTACTAATAATAATCATAATAATAAGTAATAGTAATTGGACCGAGTGGAGTACAATTCGAGCGAGTAATTTCAAAACCGGACGAGCGCGAAGCGCGAGGCCGAATTGAAATTATGAGCACGATTACTCCGTGAATTGTACGACTTGAGGTCCAATTACTAATTAATCGTATCTATAACAAAGTTCTAAATTAAAAATGTCTTTTGAGAACTTCTTTTGAGCGAAAACGTCTGTAGCGCTTTTCCTAAGTTTTGAAAACTGTAGAAAACTCTGCTAAGGAAACCATTTAAGCGCGTGTAATTGACGTGAAAATCACGTGGGTATCCAATTACAGGTATCCGATTACAAAAAGTTCAAATCGGACACCTGTAATTGAACACCCACGTGATCGCGCGCCGATTACGTGACAAATAGCCGCGCGGAGAACCAATCACGATCGAGAATTTTGTTATAGATGCGATTATAAATAATACTGATAAGGAATTAAAATTTGTATCGCACAGTTTCTAAAAACAAGATCTCCTGCGCCTTACATAAGATATGAAAATTGATACATGAAACAAGACTAAAAATGTACAATTCCAAAACTCGGTTAAAAATAGGATAAATTACAAAGTTAAAATCTAAAATTTGAATCAAAGTTCCCACACTTTCCGGGCTTTTCTCGAGGAGGCCTCCGTACTCGAAATGAAGATTCGGTCCACATTTTACTGTAGTCAGTTTATATATAAAACTGATGACATCACTAGTTAAGCGAAGTAACACAGTAGTACGTTGAGACCGTCCCGGGTAAACAATTTAGCTTATTTTTCTTCCCACTTTCATGCAGATGAGTGTTACGATGCTAACAACATCATAACATGCGAGGATAAACTGGAAAAAGGCAACTGCGGCGACATTGAAGTAGCGCATGAGTGTAGTGAAACGTGCGAGACTCTCTCCTGCACTGGTAATACACATGAGACCGTACATCAGGTAACAAATTGTATTTCTTCTTCTATTAAAGAGACTGGGCCGTTTACAGAGAAAATTATTCCCTTCACATTTTAGACCACATTTTGAAATGCAGCGTATTTTGTTGGCAAGGAATAAATTGATCTATCGACCTAATATCGAGCTACGGGAGGTTCTTTGACAAACATTAATTTGCAAACAGATTCGATTAAATTTTCTTTTAGGTATTTGTAGTCGTAGCACAAAAATTTTCAGAAATATCTACCTACGGAAAGTCAACTTACAACGTAGTTTGATATCATTAAACACCCCTCTTGCAACTAAAACAGCCATTGATCGATACGTCAACTAGTCGCAAACGCAACGACATTCAATTTGTACTTGTATTTGACAAAGCTCAATTTCCAACCGTTTTGTAAATCTACATTCCTTGCTCGCATCATGTAAGAGTGTTGATGAACCGGATTATCAACGAATATAAAATCGAGCCAGGCAATTGAAAGAATCGCCAAAGATTGCATGCGGAGCACACCTCCTTTGTTAACAAATTGATGACAAAAGACTTGATAAAAACTATTAGAGGTGTTTTTTCTAACATTACATTCTTTGACTTGTTTTTACAGCACCATCTCGTGCGCTAAATACCTGTTCATGATGTAATGACGTTTGCTACACTTCAACTACAACACCAAATCTAATTTGAATAGGCCTCCGTGTCAAAACGAGTCTAAGAGCGAGGCCATTCAAATGAAAATGAGTTCCGCCTACAGGTTCATTTTCGTGCAAATCAAACTCATTTTCATTTGAATGGTTTCGCACAAAGACACGTTTTGAGACAGAGGTACAAGGGAACTCGGAAATGGCCTATAAGTTATCTACAGTTATGGAGAAGAACAGGCCTTTCATATATGTGTTTTCGTCCGTTTAAGAATGCAAACTTCGTTACCGCGGATGCACTGCTTTGGTATTTGTCGTGTGAGTTATTTCTGAAGTGCGCGTGATCATTAGATGTCAGTTACGTAAGATTTTTTTGCAGTTTCAAGGTCTCTTGACGCTCTTGCTACCATTCTGTTAACTTTCCTGTACCTGTTATCCTTTACCTCTGCCTATTGCTGTAATTTTCAGATAAGTTATTATTTAGATAGTTGAGAGCTTGTAAGAAGTTTTGCGTCCTTGCTGATTTGTAAAGCGATTTATTTCTGTACTTTGCCCGTGTAGCTATCAATAAATGAGACGCCTATTCCTGATTCTTGTCTGTGTTCATTATATCTAGCGCGAAAGTGATTTGTTCTCGTTTCACTGCAGAGTGATAAGATAACTCAAGTTCTAGATCGAGACTCATACCCAGTCGCTATGATTTACAGGTCAGGTTTGAATTGCTTCAAAGAGAAAGAGGTCTGGATCGAGTGAAGCGCGCAGAGAGTAATGGAAAAAGGCGGGAAACCTTAAACCCTTCTCATGACACCCCGCACGCCTTAATCTACTCTAGAGTCCAATCATCTCTTGATCTCCCCCATCTCCCTAAATAGCGACTGGGTACGAGTCTGTTCTAGATCTGCATTATACGGTGATAAGTCTTTCACACGTCAGCTAGTGTTAACGAATTTTAAAACTTAAATTTTATAACAGTTAGCAGGTATGATTTTGTTAAGTGTGAAACTAAAGGCCCAGTTTCTGCTGGAAAGTTAGGGCGCGTTCGTTTGGGATATTCCGGAATAAGAATATATTCCGGAATATATTTCGGCTATTCTGCTCCTGGGAGCAGAATAGCCGGAATGAAAATCCAGGTATTCCCATTGCATTATTCCAATTATTCTTATTCCGGATTGATCCCAAACGAACGCGCCCTTAGGTTGACTCTGTAGATGACTCTTCAATGATTTCGATAAACAATAAAGCTAATTCGTTAACATTGGTGAATTGAGATCTGTTGCAAAATTATATATACAGAGTTACGTTTTGCGAGGCAAAAATTATCTGCTTTTCTTCCACTATGATAACCCGGCCGTAAGTGACAAGTCATCTGAGCTTTTGTCATTTATGATGTAGATGTGGCACCATGCATGTGTGTCCCGTGGCGACTGGATACGAGACTGCCCTGTTACACTTTTCTGCGCATGTGTGGCGATGTGCTTTTTGCTTCACTGATTTCATTCTCGACCCCAGAGCTCTGATGAGAAGAGCTCTGGGGAACTGAGCCAGAAAGTCTGCCCTGATTGGTTTATTATTGAAGCAATGAAATGTCTCTGATTGGTCAACTTATTACGCGCTAAATTCCAAACTTACAGTGCGTGCAGGGAACAGTGAAGGAAATGGACGTAACACCGAAAAAAACTGTGCAATCGGAAGGTCAAAATTTGCCGTTGCTGCAATTCGCATTTGTCCAACGTATATGATAGCATAGATTTGTTTCGAAAAAACGGCCCAAAGGGAAAATGTTATCGAGAAACTGAAAGAAGTGGGAACTGGCTGCGTCCAAGTAAGCCGCCATTTTAATTTGCACTGAGCATGCGCTGTGCATGCGCTGTGCATGGAGTCATAGACTGTCCAATTAGCGCGTTCGCCACCTATTAACTGTAAATGCAAAGAGAGATTTCTATCAATAACTGCGCTTTATATGTGCGCTTGAAAATGCGGAGTGAATTAATATCTTACGTGATGCCTTCGCTACGAAAAGTTCTATGCTTGCACTCAGGCTTTTCTTATGAGAATATTGTTTTTCGGCCCAAGCTCAATATTCTTATTTTCTGCCCGTTTTAGGCTGAAATATTATTGTGAATGTTAATAACATTTGCTTTGATTTTAACTGAATAATTTCTATTTACAAGGCTAAAAACGGTTAAGGATTTAAAAACCCCAAACGTTGACACTAGTACATCTTCAGGGTAAGTAAAGACCGTCCGCTAATTGTGTTAATCGTATCTATAACAAAATTCTCGATCGTGATTGGTTTTCCGCGCGCCTATTTGTCAAGTAATCGGCGAGCGATCACGTGGGAGTCCAATTTGAGATGTCCGATTTGAACTTTTTGTAATTGGATACCCACGTGATTTTACACGCGCTTTAATCGAAATTTGTTATAGATACGATTAATTAGTAATTGGACCTCGTGTCGTACAATTCAGGGAATAATCGTGCTCGTAATTTCAAATCGGCCACGCGCTTCGCGCTCGTCCGATTTTGAAATTACTCGCTTGATTACTCCCTGAATTGTACTCCACTCGATCCAATTACTATTACTTATCAGTTACGTAATTCCCGATGGGAGCAGTTTCGCAACTGACGTAGCAATGGACCTGTCTTTTTTAAGATGGTTTCCATTGCTTGCGACGATTCTACGCTTTGTAGTAGATTGAGCCATGCAAAGTATGCGCCAGGTAAAACAAAAATGCGGAGGGTTCACACGTAGATGGCGGGCCGGCTCCGAGTTGCTACGACTGTTAGTATGTTCATCAAATCGCATCTTCACATTTCTCATGGTCTCTCACCAATATAGCTGTCACCGCGGAACAGTCCCCTCAGTTTGTAGACGGCATGTCATCGGTGAGTGTGTTTTGTCTGATTGACAAAGGAATCATCTGATTGAAAAGGCTTCTGAATTGTCCTCTTTGCCACCGGATAATGAAAATGTTCTTGGAATTCGTGAAATTGTTGAATATAGCATACAGCATTTCTGTTTTCGAACATACTTGGGGTCTGGATAGTGTTAAAGTAATTTTAGAGCCAGCCTGCAGACTCACGCAACTTCTTGCAAAAATGTTACTAGCATCGAATATAAGGCTAGTGCTGTTTTTGTCGCTTTTTTATTAGTTTTGTCATTTAGAGAAAAGAAGAATCTTAAACGGTTTAGTTAAAGACGTATAATTGTATTGTATTTACAAATTTTCAACACACAAAATCATATTCTTTTAAAAATCCCAGCTTCGGGTTTCGCAAATTTCAACCTCGATATTCTATAAAACATATTTTAAAAAAAAGAAAATAGTGTAATTCAAAGTGTAAATATTGACGTCAGCAAAGATTTCTCTGTGAAAGTCGAATTGTTTCTTTATGTTTTTATTTAACTTAATTAACTTCGACTAACTAACTTGCTCATTTGCATTTCACAGCCACGTTATAAGGATAGCTACACAAACAAGTTAATTTCCAATTATAATTATTTCATCTAGCTTTTTCTGTTTAAACCACATTCGAATATACCTTGCCAATACAATACAAGATAGCAAGCTTTAATTTGACATTAAATAACTGGATTCAGTTGGTTGATATACTAATTTGGGACGACAAATTTTAATTACCGAATACTATCACAGATCAGTGATTAAACGCCTGAAGGGCAAATGAACTTTTAACTATAGGAAGCTGTCAAAATACCATTCTTTAATGTCGTATGTTTTGACATCGATAGCTTGTAATTGACATTTCTACAAAGCCTACCATTGGAGAGTAATTGAAAGAGGTTAAGAATAAAATCCACGAGTTTTATCTTGTTACGCTTATTAATATACATTTTTGTGGTCGAAAACACTCGTAGATAAAGTCGATTGAACTGAGAGGAAATTATAGCGGAGAAATTGCTCTTCCATCGCTGATTAAAATCGGTCAAAACAATGTTGTTCTATATGCTGCTGGTCTTGTTTTTCCGCCTCTCCGTCACAAGGTGAGATTGAATATTTCAACTTCTTTTTATAACTTTCTTACTTCCTTATGACTGCAGAGTGGCCGGTAACCGATGACAGTAAAAAGGTCGCTTCGGATCCAGTAGATTTCGATTACAGCGCAGTATATCCAGCGAAGCTATTGTTTCAGTTCCAAGTTAATCCACCATGTTACGTGTTCATTGCTCTATTATTCATTGTCTAAGTCTTGATTTGAGAAAACTAAAGAGCCACTAGGATTGAAATTCAGTTGATATTTAAACGATCGAATATAAGGTATTTAACGCCACCCTAAACATTTTAAATACTGTTATATGAAGCATCAGAGGACTGGAGGAAAAGAGAAACAAACAGTGTGCCTTGGACATGGATGAGAAAGGCAATCTGTACCTTTACAAGGCTGCTCTTCTCTGCAAGAACGAGATCATCAAACGACTGATCAATGGAACATATCAACTGGTAGAAGCGAGTCCCATAGGTAAGTTATTAACCTCACTTTGTTTTATGTTTTCAGTTTTTGAAGCCATTATTATTTCCCCAAATATAATGAAAACCGTAAAGTTCAGTTTAAGTAATGTAATGCTTAATGATATTTTCTTGACCAGAGACCTTGATAGCATAAATTATAAAACCTTATCTTAATTATTTTTGAAAAGTTTTTTTCGATCCCTGATTCAAATAGACGTATCTGAAGGAGTTTTGCTTTTTTTTCAAAATATGTTTGGACAGCTTGTATGTGAAGGGATTTTGAATTTGTGATTTTTCTAGTACAGTTAACATAGCATGGAATGAAACGCTCCAAAATACAAAGACAAGAACTTTGAATGCACTGCTCGGTAGTCGAATCACTGACATCGAGAGACTATGAAAATACTTACAGCAAAAGTTCAACAAAAGTCTACATCAAGAGGCAAATAATTGGAATACCAATTGGCCTAGTAGAAGTGATGGCTTGTTATTTTAACCTCCAAAGCGTTTGAGATTTTAATTTCATTTTGTTAGTACGCATTATTTTTATCTTTTTTTTTTTTTTGGTTTTGGGGGCTATATTAGTACTTTTTTTTAGGAAAGCCTATATGTTCTTCACTTTTCGCGTGTTGTTTCTAATTGCAGGACTTAGCAAGGCGAACCCAGCCTTGAATTGCAAGGAACTGAAACAGAAAGCGCCATCACTCGTGTCAGGAGTCTATTGGATAGATCCGAACGGTGGCTCCCATGGTAACGCATTCCAGGCCTACTGCGACCAACAGATAGACGGAGGGGGCTGGACACTAGTATGGAGTTACACCTTCACAGCTTACTCAAGTTTTAAAAGTAACGCAAACGCTGTCACGCCGCGTCCAAGCTGGACAGCCAGTAGAGCTAACACTCGAGTGTCCACAACAGTTCCATTGAGTGAGACACATTACGAGGCCATGAACTTTGCTTTGTGGCGCACCATTGGTAAAGAATTTCTGATCAAGAGCAACATCAACAACTGGATCGCATGCAAGGAAGGTACTGGCAGCTTGGTGCAACAGAAGGCGGGATCAATCACTTGTAAATTGGTTAAACAGGTTTCTAAGCAGTGTTCTGGAGTGGTACCAAAATCGTTTGGGATAAATTCCAACGGACCGTATCTCACCAGCAGCAGCCACTACTATTACTACTTTGATAGTAGTACAAGTGGTAATTATCCTACCCATGATCCATGCGGAAAAAATCAAGCAAATCAGTTGAAAGGTGTGGCTAATCCACACGGAAATATATTTGTACGTTAACAGCTAAGCTCTCGTTACAGGTAACATGAAATTACTCGAGGCCTCATTTTTTCCAATGTTTTTGCAGGGTTTTAATTGTTTTAATGGGACAGGTGTTTTCTCAACATTATATTAGGGCAGGGCAGTTATATTCACGGATGAAAAATAGGCTAAATCGTCGGTTTATTAATTAGACTGTAAAAAGGGTAGTCATTTTGGTTTGAATCAAGATTAAAATGGTCACTTTTAACTTTTTTATATAAATATTTTTATTCGGTGTTTGCAATGTTGTAGGGAAACCAATACTGAAAGACGAATAAACATGGGTTTTTATACTTTCGCAAACCACTGTCTGATTTCTTTTCCTGTTTTAAGTTAATTCCTGTCTCTTTTCCTTGATTGTGAAGGCTGTTATCCCATTTTACAGTTCCCCTGCTTATCGATCCAGGGGGTACTTCCTTATATGGGCTATATAGATATGTGAGGCCCCAAAGGATTTGGGTTTTCAGCCGTTTTGGTCATAAATAAATAAGGTATCGATTATTGCCATTTTGGTCATAAATAGGGTATGGCTTTTGCACTCCCGGGCCGAGTCTCAATCGAGGCAGTCACTTCTAGTACTTTGATAGTAGCACCAGTGGTAGTTGGCCTACCCACGATCCTTGTGGATTAAACAACGCGAATCAGTTGAAAGGTGTGATTAATTCAGACGGAAATATTTTTGTTCGTTAACAGCTAAGCCCTCGTTCCGTTGAACATGAATCTACAGTTGTACATGAAGGCTCATTTTTCCAATATTTTTGTAAGGGTTTTAACTGTGGTAATGGGATACGGTGTTTTCTTAACGGGGTGGGGGTTACCTGAATTTAAGTGAAAGTTTAGTAAGTTTAGAGAGGGATTAAAAGAAAAAAAGAAAGGTTCTGGAACACCACTGGTGTGCATCTACCAATTTTTAACTTTCAAATTCTAATTTTAAAACAACATCAAATCTTCAAACTTTCCTATTTCCCTATACTTAACTAATCCATGAGAAAAACTATCTCAGTGTCTCCAAATATACCAAAAAATGACGAAAAATCACAAAAAAGTACAAAAAGGCCCAGAACATAGATATGTGGGATGAGTGGAGGGATTCTTGACTGCCTGAAACGTGAACGAGATATTTGCGTCAAAGCCATAATACCCAGCCAGAATATGGCCTTCAGGTAGAAACCCGCCTTAACATTACACTAAGGTAGGGCAGTCACTTTCACGGGTGAAACATTGGTCAGGATTTCGATAGTCAGATTGTAAGAAAAGGTAATCATGTCGGTTTGAATCAAGATGAAATTTTAATTTTGTTTCATATTTTTATTCGGTGTTTGCAATATTGGTGGCCTTATGCTCCACCCAAGGAGCGAAGAGGACGGAATGAGTGAGAGTTTGCAATATTGTAGGGAAGCCAGTTTTCGTAAAACCACTGTTTATTTATTTTCCTATTTAAAGTTAATACTCTCCTTTATCTTTCATCGTTTTCCTCGATTGCGAAGGCTAATAGCTCATTTTACAGGTCCGTGCTTATTGATCAGATCTTTGAACAGAAGTGAAGCTAGAGTTGACTTTGTTATGATACAAACCTTGTGCTTTTAGATGTAATATCCCTTGCTAGCTAGTTTAAACATTACACGAAAAAATTGCAAATCTCCTCGGCGCAGCGCAAAACAACAACACACAAAACATAACCGCAAAAAACGTACGAAAATTTGTAAAGTTCGTAAAACTGCGTATATCAATTTGTATCGTAATACGCAATATAATTCAGGAAATATTTTCGCTCGCACGCGATTAGTTTAGACGCACTACTTGACTGAGTATCCCAGCTAAAAGTTGGGAATTTCCGAGTCATCAGTTCTCCAATTCTCCGCGCGTGCTGCAAAAAAAATATATTCGAAGGACAACAGACACAATAGCCTCGGCGCGAAAAAATGTTCGTATATTTGTCCTCTCTCATCTCATCTTACAGCCCCTTGGAGCTCCAAGGGGCGGTAAGATGAGAGACCCTGGGAACGAGGTTGGAGAAAATTCGAGTGATATTCCCTAATTTTCAAAACCAGAAATGTTGCGAAAAATTTGAAGAATAATAAACACAATAGCCTCCATTTGGCGTGAAAATATGCTCGGAATTCAGTCCTTGGATATTAGCTAACAGTTTCTCGGAACAGATAATATCCGCAGACAAATAACGGGCTTTTTTCCGCGCCAAATGAGGCTATTGTTTATATATTGTCGCGACAAATGGAGGCTACTGTTTATTAATCCCGCACAATCTCTTGAAAAGCAGTTTTCGTGAACAGCGGCTGACTTGCACAAGCATATTGTGCATGCCTATAAGTCTCGTGCTGAAGTCGTGACAAGGTTTTTTATTCTAGTTCGTTCATTCATCTCTTAAGTTAGCGCATAAAACAACAATTAAGCAATAATTTCTAGACTGATGTGGTTAAAGAACGTTTGTTTTAAAGTCGAGCGCAGTGTTATGAATACTACGATTCGGTTTAAGACCGTGTTTTCACATCATGAAAAACGTGAAATCCATGAACCCCAAATTGATTTCCAGCCTAGCAGCTTGAACGTGATTAGTAGTCAATAAATTTACTGTTAAATTAGAGATTAATTTTAAAATAGGTTCCTTCAGAGCCACTCTGTTACTCAAGGAGCTTAGCTCAGCTATAGCCTGCCCCACTTTTCGCGCGGCCCGAATGCGAAAAAGCTCTTTAATTCGCGCGGTCCGATTTCATTCGGCTCCTTCGGGAACCCTTGCTACGCAGGCTGCCTCAGCTAATATGACACTGTATCAGAAGCTGTATACATGCATGGTTTGTACACATTGTTATGCAAGAAACTGTAAGGAAAACTTTCTTTGGAAAGGACACTTTTTGTAAGTGTTATCTTAGTTCGATTAACTGACGTCGAGGGAAGAAAATTGTCTCTATCTTTTTGCTCAGTGTGACTGAGAAAATTGCTTCATTGCGATCGTAGTTAGTTGAGAATAGTAACCAACAATGTTATGATTGACTGAGAGCAGGCGAATTTATCCGCTTTAATTCTTAATAGCCCTGCAGTGCGACTAACGCGTCCTCGTTCGCTATTTTCTTAGTCGTATCGTAAAAGAGTAATCGTATAAATGCGAGTGCAATTAAGATTTACACTAGTCGTGATATTTGAATATTATTTCGAATCGCACTCGCCTAAAGGCTCGTGAATTTTGAAATATTATTCGTAGTGTAAATCCTTAGTTGCACTTGCATTAATCCTTCTTTACCTAGCATCGGGAAGATTCTACATTCTCATCGGTATCACATTGATAATTCACCTTCCTTAGCTACAATATTCCTCAAGGGAGCTATCATTACCTCTTTTAGAACTGAGAACCAAAAACATGAAAGAGCTTCTTGCGAGATCTCGCCGCACCAATCTCAATCACTCAGAAAGACAAGGTTGCTCAGTATAAATGTAAAGGGAAATTCGATCAATTCTAGTGCCGGTACTGACAAGCAAGAGCTATTTTATAAGATAAACGACCTTCACTGTGAATCTAGGAACGTAATCTATCTTATAACTTGAAACTAATGTAATGTCAAGTATGTAGGTTCCACAACCAACGAGTTTAAAGTTAGAGTTCGGACCCAAAAATCAGCCATTAGTACAACTGAGGAACACTTGTGAGGTTGCCATACACTTTAACAAGGAAACTCGTGTCTTGTCTGATTTTGATTTTGTCATCATAGAACAAATTTGCAATTTTAGTCATTACAATGGTCTCGACAATTGCCTGCTATCAAGAGAAGCTTTCTGGAGTGCACAACTTTGCACCCTTCAACCTTACGGTTTGAATATAAGATCTGAGTTCACTATGGGAATAGAATTAGATAAAATTAACAATTCATTTTTATCACCCACAAGTGTTCTACTTTTTTGAGTCGTCAAAATGGGTTTTAGCTTTTTATTCTTAAGATATTTCATTGAATCTATCGTTCAAAGGCTAGCTACTATTACAGACTGCATGATTTTTAGCTAGCTGTCTTGCTGGTAACAGTTTCATGTTGTCCTAATAAACAAAGCCCCCGATCGATTGTTAAAATCAAACGTACCTTGATAAAAGTAGGCTTGATATGACATTTTTTAGGTGAAACAGATTTTAATTGTTTTTCGCTGTACATCGTAACCAAACAAACTTGTTGGATTAACCTTATAATAACTTGTACCTCTAGGTGTTTTAATTCACAGAAAAACAACTCTTGCACGCCTTGCGTGCCTATATTCTATCGATCCACTTTAACGCTGTCAAAGTAGATATGCAAAGTACGCGAGTGAACGCACTGCTCTTATATTTGATTACTACACTAGTTACAAAGCGATTCCCATGTAGATCACAACCAATCTCTGGCCGTTTTATCTTGATGCCAATTTTGGATAAAGTTGAGAACCCGTAGTAACTGATTTTTCATGAGTTTCTAATTATTTGCTTCGAGCTACGATCGTCAACCGTCTCACGTAATATATGTGGTCATCAGATTAAGCTCAAAATTAACTAAACAATAATGCATTCTTTTACTTCTTTTGCATTTTCATAATTTCCTTTCTGGTGTAAAATTGAAATTAAAGACAGTGTGGTAGCTTTCGATCGTACAATATCATAATCATTAGAAACATTTCAAATGACATGGTAGTTTATAACCCTTACGCATCTATTATTGGAGCTCAAAGTTTGTCGTAGTTTACACAGCCAAAAACGCGGTTAATTTTGCCTCACAGTCTATTGGAACAACACCTAACTGCCAGGGGCAGGTTTGTTGTACCCCACCGAAGATGGACCGCACGGAGCGAGTTACGTTAGAATTCTGCATTTACTTGTTTCCCGCGTGATGATTATTATGTTTCTTACACTCTGCTTTATGATTTGGATAACTCCGCGAACGCGGGCAAGATGAACGGAATCCTGCACTGATGTTGGCTGCCGGCCAAAGCGTGAAAGTGCTCCCCCAAGAAAAAAGATGTCGTGTTTGTCATATGATAAATCTTTTATTTGAACAAGCTTGTTCGGTCAAGATGGCTGGATATTTCCCGCGATCATTTTTGTGTTCATGGAAGTCGACTGCGTCCCGGCCCATAAACGTGATCTTGGACGATAGTCAGTACCACAGCTTGGCCAATAACCCATGTTTATTTTTTTCCGGTGGTAATACCATGTATAAATATGCATATGGTTTTTGCCGCTGTTGTAATGGTAACACATCCAAATCAGTTACTTTTCGAAATTCGCAAGTGCGACAAGACAAAGAAATATTCTGATGCGTTCAGCTTTTTGTAAACGTCCATTTATAAGCCGCACTTTTTTTTGCAAAATTGAAGCCAAAAATCAAGGGTGCGGCTTATCCACAGATGCATCTGTGTTTGGAGTTCTCAAAAACCTAATTAATATTCGTAAAACTTCTTAAGATGTCAAGAAATACACATAAAAGAAACTGAGAGCGTGTTGCTGTTGTTCATTGACTTTTAGATGAGTGGTGGCTCCTAAAGGAGCCGTTTGTGTCTTTGAAATACGACAAAATTCGCGAGTACTCGTGAGATAAATGGCCGACTGTTTCGTTGTTTTTGACCACCTTTACGGCAACTTTGTCGACTGCATTATCAAGCTTCTGCTCTGCATGAAGTTTTTCGCCTATTGCGGGTTTCCAAACATCTTTTTGATGTGTGTAACTTTGCGGTGTGAAGGCCGCTTTGGTGTTATGATGCACAGACGACGCTCAGGCCCTAGTCCAGACTCCTCCCCACACTTAAAGCTTGGCTACTAAGCACTTGTTCGTTTTGTTTCAATGGCGAAGGAATTTTCATCTTTATGGCGTGTTTCGAAGTGATTATCTTAAAAAATCAGATCAAAAGAGCATTTTAAGTTAAAGATGTCTTAAATTCAAACGAAAAAGAAGGTACCACAAATGAAATTTCGCTTTCTTCAGACTTGATAAATGTGAAAGGTGACAACTTCTATGTCGGTGTTTCGAAACCTTGATTGTTTGTCCTTGTATGTTAATAGCAATACAACTCTACTGGAACTTCCAACTTTATTGTTTTTATTTTTTCCCCAAAATCTCCACTTCCAAATTGGGGGTGCGGCTTATCTACGGATGCGGCTTATACACGGACATTTATGGTAGTTCCTCCCGCTTGATTTATGTAAACACACGAGCGATCTCATTAATATTCATATTTTCGATTATCCGGACTCTCGATTATCCGGACTATTTACCAAGGTCCCGATGAGTCCGGATAATCGAGGTTCGACTGTAATGAAGAATGAAATGCTAATTAGAAATGAGAATTCGTCAGAGCAACCTATTGTAGGCTCTTCTGCTACGAAGTCTGAATCAGTACAGTCTCTTTACAGGGTTTTTAGTGGTCGTATCAAGACAAACCAGCTGTATGATAAACTTGTTTATTCTCATAACAAGTCTTCTTTATAACGTATTAAAATATGTGCGAAGAAATCACAGCCCTCAATATCGGTGGAATTTACTTCGTAAAAAATGCCACATCTGAATATAGTATAAATCATTTAAATTTATAGAAAAAATTGAGGCATTCCTTATAATAGTCTATAGCATGCGGGTACAATGTTCTACTCTTACACAAATTTATTCTTAAGCCTTGGCATCCACTATTTGCAGAAATCTGTGTCAATCTTATCCTACATCAATCTCATCCAGCAATTAGCACTCACACAGGCAGCTCCGGAAATATTAGATCGAGTTAGGGTTGATGGAACAACTTGTAAAGCATCTTTAACACTGAAAAGCAATGCTCACACTATGATTGCGTAAGGGGGCTGCAATGCGGTCTTTGTAAAATGTAAAATGAAAATCTTATACACCGTACAAGCACTAAGCTTAGCTAGCTTACAGGTGTGCCGCTGAAACAAAGGAAAGAAATATTTCAAATAAACGTATAACATAGTTAAAATTCCCAACTGACAGGAGGCAGACCAGTTGGCGAGGATTTCAACTGGTAATACCGAGAAACAAATCTCGCTAGTGGCAAGGTGGAGGCCTTGAACCCGGGACCTCCGGATTACAACACCAGCGACCTAAACCCCTCGGCCACACTGCCTCCTTACGAATCGTTTTCGATCCGTTAGTCTGATCCATGATGAGTCGGCCAATTTTTGTTCTGCTCTGTTGACCTTGGACAACGAAGTTTCCACATTTGGAAGGTCAGCCCATGAATTCCAGTTATCCATGGAACTCGTCAAATATAGGCCATATAATAAATTGCTGGTAATTATAAGTCCACTGGTTGTAATTTAATTCTGTTCTAACACTGCTTCTTTCAAAAGTGGCCTCCAGATTTGGGATTATTGAGTCTATCTGAATAAAAAAAAGTACGACCTATAGATAACACACCCGTTTTCATCGTGCCATGCATTTTGCGGTTTACATTGTTTTCAATAAAACAGACAAGCAAATACATGGAATCTCATTTCTTTGACAAATATTCTGAACCGGATAACAGCGGGTCAAATTAAAAAGATATCAACTCTGTAGGCAACTTACTAGTAACTGTATTACAAATTGCTGAAAAAGAATATTCCTTTGAGTTGCTGTCGTTTCTTAACCGGTAGTTTGCTCTAGTACTGTTTCTCGGTCAAGGAACTCCCAATGCTTGAAATTTTGTGTCCAAGAAATTTTATTAAGCAAAACATGACAATCTAGCTTCCTTTTGACAACAGACTGCTGCACTATACAATAACCTTTGACATCACTAATTGGTCAACAGAGTAAAGTTTACTCTTTAATCTTTTACCTTTTACAGCTGAAATGGTTTGAATCAAGATTAAACTGATCTCTCTTCAGATCTTTATATATATTCTTGGGCGACATTCAAAGTTGCAATATTTGAAGAGATACTGCTGTGAAAATAGTACTTGTCAGCCCTTGTACATGTTTTGCCGGAAATGTTTTATCGCGGATCCTCGGTCATCGGACTCACGTGATAAACTAACTCTAATTTTCGTCGCTTGAATACGCGTGCAGTTCTTTCTCCACGTCTCAAAAGAGATTAAGAGGTTACGTGGACCACACGGGGGATTACGAGAGGGGTCAGATTACTTCAAGGGGATTTTATTAAGTAGGGGGATTGGCACAAAGTTGTTGATGGGAAAATACGCTCTGATCACGACACGGATTCACTGGGATCACCGTCCCACGAGGGAAAACAGAAAGAAAAAATATTGAGCGTTGGACATTACTGGCCCCAACCTATTGCGCAATGGGGGTGACACGACAGAGAAAGCGAACTTTCCATGTAGATCAGAGAGCTTAGTAAACGCAGCGTTTTTTATTTTTTTTTTACTTAAAAAGCGATGGGTTCGTAGGTTAATGAGTAGCTTAAAAGTTTCGATCCTTGGCGAGTCATCTTTTGTTTATTTATTGATTGATTTTTTTTTCATCGGAATCATATCAGAAAGCAATGCTTTGATCACTCGAAACGACCGAAGCATTTCATTTTAACTGGCACCTCGGTTATAAGCATATTAGAAAGGATTACCTTAAGATCCTTTGTTTGAACGTTTTACATTATCTTATAATAACTGATCAAAGTACGAAATAGCCGTAAGATTTAGATACCGTTGAGTAATTTTAAAATAAATCAGTGTTAGCGGGGGTGGCAGAATTTTGCCTGAATATCCTGTTAAGTTAAATGGCTAATACTTGATACGGCTTAGCTTTCGGCGGTAAATAAACCCGCTCTTTCCTTTCCTTTAGATGATGTACTTCCCGCTTAATATCAAGCCACTTCCGACAAATTTTAACCGCGCAGCTCGGCTTAGAGACAAACGTTTGATTTCTAAAGTGACCACTGGGTTATTTCTGCACCCGGCAGTACATAAGGAGCGTAAGCCTTTCCCTCAGTTGAACGTAAACGTGCAAACACAGGCGCGCAAAACAATGTTAGAAAAAAAAGAAAACATCGAGGAAGATGTTTACCATGAATTCGGTGAAAAAAAATAATTTTAAAAGGGGAATTCAAACTTCCTTTATTGACTTGATTTCTAGATTTTCACCAGTTGTTAAAATTTGCGGGCGTGTTACGTTAATTCTGTCTTAAAATCGACGGTTATTTTATTTATGGCATACCGAAGAGAACAGGTTTTAGTTTGGTATTTTCCTTAGAAATAAACGCTATTGCAAAACACCATAACATAAAAAAGTAATAATGATAATCATGTTATTTTTGGCATGGCTTTTAATAAACTAAAATAAAAAGTCCCCTTTGACCTTGATCTTTGCAAGTTATCACTCAGTAACACGCGCAAACACAGAAGCTCTCGACTACCACCCAGGCACGAGGACTAACGATGACGAATATTTACCTAGTACACCGGAAAACGCTCCGTGAGAAATCTGCGAACGTGACTTTTGGCAAGAGTATATTTAAATAGTAAGGAAGCTCTTTATTTACCGGAGATTGATAAGCAACAGCACGGCTCTTCACGTTTGTAAGTTTTTTTTTCTCAACTAGTCACGAAATTCGGCAATAGCTTGTTCGACACGACCAATATGTTTTTTTCAAAATCTAAGATTCACTGACTTTCCAAAGGTCTTCTCATACTAGACCAGTAAATTCGTAGCTGTTTGACCTTGTTGCTCAGTCTGTGGTAACAGGATAAATTAAAGTTTGCAACTCGTAAAAAGTTAGTACAGCTGGTTTCTATTTTTGTCGATCAGACCTGTACTGCTAAGCGTTTCGATCATGTACTACCGCATATATACCTACAACTTCACTGCCTAGAATCACACAAAATATTTTGTCTTAGTGTTGCATTTTGCAACATGATCGATCCTAAAACATATCGTCTAAGTCAACACTTCAAAGCTGATGTTTTTCAAGCATGGGCGGAGGTTCGGTTCGCGTGTTTTGCTGAGAAGTAGAATTTCCACGGTATTCCAAATCTCTGACCTGATCTGGAGTAATTTCAAGTGCAATCTAAACACACACTGTAGAGATTCCCAAAGCTAGGTCCAACTTTTTTTAAAGAAAGAAACTTTTTCGATTCTAACATACTTTGCTATCATTTTGGTGTTACAAATTAATCGCTCGATGAATGCAGTCACTTACTGCTGTACATGTAAGCGAGCGCACACATTTCCCCTTTTTTTCAAATTCTTTGTTATAAAAGACATCTTATACTTGAAAGTTTGAAATATTTAGCCTACACTATCCTCTCTACAACGACTCTTAGTTTTGCGGTTGCCTTAAGCAAGCATTTTGCCACCTTGTGATACAACACAACGAACCAATTGCCTCGGGCGTATAGACTACTTGGTTGGATCTGACAAAGAGAATTGTGTTTAATAGCGGGCCTTATTTACGACTGACGCCATGCTTTTAACCTGTATCTCATCTTGTGCTAAAATTATCGGTTCAACGTCTATTTTAGATAACTAGAATATTTTATGGTCTTTTTTATTAGCCTGCATTTTGAAATTACGCACGGTGTATTCTGACTTATCCATTACAAGCCATTTATTATTTTTTTTACAAACGCATCAAAACATATCATGTATCTCCAAACGCATCATTTTTACAACATTATCAGAAGCATGCATTATATGTGTACTAACTCAGGCACCATTCTACAAAGAATCCAGTTGCCCCTAGAAATCACGAGGTTTTATTAGCATCATCATCAGTAAAGCTATGGCGTGGCGCCAAAATGATTTAATTCCCGGCTATTTAATGGCAGTATTTGACAATTTCCATCAAAAAGAGACAATCTAATCGGTCAGCCATGCAGTTTTAGATGAGAATTAACGAAAGTCCTGGCAGACAGTTCCATTTTGCCCTCAAGCTCTCTTAGTCTGGTCTTACTGAATGAATTGAAACTACTATATTTTATCATATCACGAGCATGGCCAAACGTTCGAAACATTTCAATTCAACCCAGTGCAACTTTATTGCCCGCAATGTGTTGTATCCGTTTATATGGCTTCTCTTTTAAAAGTATTTCTAGAGGCTTGTGTGGTATGATGCCAAATTTTGCCTGCATCTTTTGCACCAGAGCATGCGCACTAGTTTTGTTTGCTGTTTTCAAATCTGCAGACATATCTCCATATCACCATGTCTCCTAACATTAACTCCTGCACAATACTTGCAGTTGAAATTTCTCAGGTCTGCTCTTACTCAAATATTACCAAATTTTATCTGTTTTGCCTTCTCTTTTAATATCCCAGAAAAGTAGAGTTACTTGAGACTAACAAAGCGTCCCGGTCGATACCTCTCCAAACCCTTAGCATACTTCAGGGCTCCAAGGGCACCAGGAGCCAATCAGAACGTTTGTTATGTTGACACTCGGCAAATTCTGTACTCTCAAGTTTCTGCATAATTCTAAGAGCGTCTCGGTTAAGCCAGCTCTCTAACAACATCTCACAGCACACTCGGCTAAACAACGTAGTAAAAACCTTTCGTGGGTTTAACCAGCTTTCCAATTCGAGTCCTTTACGAAGTTCAATTTGCTTGGATAATCCTAGTTGAGAATTTGTTGTTATATCAATAACTCAGCTGATAAGCTTGTTTATTCTCCAAGCCATTCTTCCTCTCACTGGAAGGAACAATTAGCTGTTATGATAGCAGCCAACGTAAACATTGTTTTATTAAAATCTGACTGTGTCATGCGTCACGCAGTATAAATTTGGATGGAATTTGCTGTTTTAAAGATATTGGCGTAGTTTGCCGACTGCAGTAAAAATTAAATACAAAGACACCGGGGAAGTATACACTGGTACAATTTACTCTTACACAGCGGATTAGTCGCGGATTTTGGCCGCAGAGCTTTAATCTCATCCTGGATCATGTCCAAATCAGTTAGTGTTCTGACCATGTCCGAAAATTTTCATTGCGTGTGGGAACAACCTGAAACTTTAATGATGCTCACCTACACTTCAGTGTCAACATATGACGTCCGGGCCGAATGACTTGAAATTCCTGCTTTTAACACACAGTCTATCGTTGCAGGGACTAGCAATGAGGAGGCGGTCATTTTTCGGAATGTACTGTTTGGCCAACCTTTGACATAAACGGCGTCATATTTGCAGAACGTAATGGTTAAGGTGATCGATGGAACTCGTAAAAAATATTGGCCGTATAAGACATTGCTGGCAATTATATGTCTAATGTGGACTCCTAAGCTCGATACGGTAGTACTACAAGTAGTGAATTATTCCTGCAGTTTCGAGGTCTTTTTCAATGACCTTGAGCTTCGCTCACAATTCTTTGGTGTAAAAAGAAAGCGTAATATTATGTAACACCACGCAGTTTGCACCGCGCGCTGTTTGACGGACATCTAAGATCCTGTTTAAAACTGTTGTGCAACAAGATTTTTACAACGTACCGCGCTGCAAATTGAAATATTCTCGTGACTGTATTTGTACCCGTGTTGTGTGACATTGTTTTCTTTTAAATATAACTGCATTAAAGCTTCCATTACAGCTATATTATCACGTGAACTGCGAGCGTAATATGCTGCCTGACAGCATTCAGCACTTGCGTGATCGCGTGTTGTCCTTGAGCTACCTTCAATTCACGTGTGCTTTGTAGAATTACGGAGTTTCTGTAATCGAATTTTTTTCAAGAGACAAACTTACGCAACGATGTTTTCAGAGACCCTTGATTAAACAAGACGGTTATTTTTAATATTAAAGTTAACCACAGATACTTTCCTTGTAAGCGGAGCAGGTTTTGTCGAGAGCACTGAAGGTCAGTGGTGTATACCGGGATGAGGTGGTGGGTGGTGACTCAGTGGTGAAGATCAGTCTAATCAGTAAATATGAACCGCTAAAACTACAACATAAGAGATCATTGAAAATGGGATAAATAAACATTGATTGATTGGAACCAAAAAACTAATAAGTCGGTTCGTTTGTCTGTGTGATAGGTCTTCCGGAAAACGTATAATGAGGTTTACAGTCAGTCGATCGTTTCGCAAACTACACGCGGCTCTGAGCAGATCGATATATTATTACTAACGTGTTAAAAAAGCGGTAACAACGTTGTAAGTTACTAACTGGCCGACAGAGTACGTTTTTTCAAATTATTGTTTTTTTTTTAAATTTTATGGAGCAATTTAGCCAGCTGCTCAATGCCTTTTTAATTTTCCCCCACATTAGCCGCTGGCAAGAAACTGTACTTTGCTACCTATTTTAAGTCTGTACAAGGTGTTTTATTCAAATAAAATTTGACAGAGCTGCCTACTTTTGACAAAGGAACTTACATTGTTATTCATCGTTAAGTTCTCTAAAATATTTTTAGCCTTAAACTGATAGAAATAAAGCCCTACATTAGTTTAGAATCTCAGTATTTAGACATTCGAGCCGCATGCAGTTTCTAACTTTTCGATCGGAGAGTCTGCGGACGAGAACGTAAAGTTCGGGAATTAAGCTAAACTGGCATCGCTTGAATATGAACTTTGAGATTCTTCAAGTACTTCAATAATTAGTAAAGTAGAGCCACTCTTGTCCCCGAAAAATGATAATCACGCAAACAAAAACGGAACAAAAGGACTTAAAATGTTCCCTAGAAACTTCGGCAGCCGCAAAAAATGTAAACATCTTTGTCCGTACCAATCAAGTTTTAGATAAAAAAGAACTGATATCTGAATAAAGAGTTTGCCTTTGGGCATTTTTAATTGATACCAAACAATACAGACATGATACAAAAGAAGCTACAGCGAGCCGTTTTTTTTTTATCAAAAGGCTGGTATATTTTTAATTTCTTTCTTT
The DNA here is from genome assembly GCA_964020085.1 of Micromussa lordhowensis. Classification (NCBI taxonomy): domain Eukaryota; kingdom Metazoa; phylum Cnidaria; class Anthozoa; order Scleractinia; family Lobophylliidae; genus Micromussa; species Micromussa lordhowensis. Next base: position 2,595,517 of record OZ026609.1, read on the forward strand.
TTGCTTTCAATCAGCCTCCAGTTTGCCTGTCTCGTGTTGTATATACACTGAGGAAGGATGTCGGTGATGCCACTAAGCGGCTGACATTTCCGAAGAAGTTTTATTGCAAAGTAAACAGCCTTATATTTTGACATGCAGCTTTCAAAGCAAGTTAGTTAGGATTACACCAGAAAACAAAGATACATATTCAAATATGCCGGTGACCATAGAAATAATAGACTGCCCACGTACGTACTTCGCCCTGAATCCCAGAAATCTCTGATTAGGAATGGTGGGCACTTAAATAAGGTCCTGCATTTGGTAACTTTTCGATCTGGAAACTGTGGCTCAAGTGGCGGTCTTTTAGTGACCAGTCGACCTTTTTGCGGGTTGGGTTTCAATCTCACCGTGCGATTTTTTTTTGTGCATTGCATAAATGTCTTCACGTTTCGACTCACAAAATATTTAAGGTATCAGTTTTTGAGGTACCAAACCTGGCATTTATCCCGGAACTCGCTCTTGAAATCGTTTATGTATACCTTATCAGATTTGTTTCAATACCCACGCCAAACCGGTAACTGGTTCATTTTGTTCACATTTGTCATTTGTGTATTATTAGATTGAAACATTGCTGTCTGATGCTAAAATGCTTTACCGTGATAGTTTTTTTAGTATATTTTTGAGCTTATTAGAAACTCAATCGTTTCGAGTTTCTTCATATGGGACGAATCGATTTGCACGTTCCCTCCGGAATCAGAATTAAAGATTTATACCACGTGAATAATCTGCGCTACTACGTTGTTTACTATCAATATTAACATTGTACCGACCTGAAATGTATTGACAAACTACGCAAACAGGAAAAACATTGATTGAAATAACTGAAAAAGCCAAAGATCACGAATGACCAATTGTTATAAAACTGAGTCAGCTCAAAATATATTTTACACGACCCTGGTTCTATTGCAAAAGGCCATTAAAATTCATGTATTCGATATGAGTAGAAGAAAAGTTTATATGACGTCAAACAAAGTAGCAAGAATCTCGTGACTTTCAAATATTGATCACTTACAAAAGCAATACAAGGTGTAAATTTCATTAAAATCCCATGTTTTTGATTGCGTATTTAATTCCAAGAGCTAAACAATGTTTTGCGATTTGAAATTTAGAGAATAAGTTTCAAGTGCTGCAGTTCCGAGAGCGATTCTGTGAGCAAATATATTTTCAGTTTAATATAAACTTATTCCGCTCGAACGCTGAGTAACTTAGCGTGACCTTAAAAAGCAAATCTACTTTATGACAAAAGGAAGTACCTAAAAACAATGAAGAGAATTAAGAAGTACTAAATAACCAGGAAGAAACATTTTGACCACTTTACAATCGAAACAATCGGAATATTGGAACTTCCGCATATAAACTTGTCAACAAACATCGCGGCTGTGAAACGCAGTCAAAACAAGTGAAAACAGTGTTTGGTAGAGCCGACCAATCATTGCCATTGACGTCACAATAACCTTGTCACCTCGTCCTTCGTCACGCCCCCTTCGCTCCCACATAGCTCGTTGACTATTTGGTTGTAATATTAGAGCGGTAAAGAAGCACAGGGCGCTTTTGTAGTTCTTCACGGAAATTTCATAGCGAGACTGTAATCCGACTCCGTCCAAATCTCCCTCAATTTGTGCAGACACGTTGAGAAACGCTTAAACACATTTTCTACGGCTGTAAAGAGCTTCAGCGAAAAAGACAAAGTCAGTCGAAGAATCTGCAACGTGGTGTAAGGAGCCCCCAGCAGTGTATAGCCTCAAAAGATAAACATGGTGTTCGATGAACAAGATAGAAAGCCTTTGCACCCCGTAGACTGGGTGATTATAGCGGTCTATTTCTTGGCATGTATCATTGTTGGACTGTGGGTAAGTTGGAAACTGCTAAGTTATTTTCTGAGGCGTTTTTATTATGGTCATATTTGCTCTCGCCGTTTTGCAAAGGGGTCGTCTCGTAGTAACTCGAATCATCGATCCACCGAATATTTGCCAGCGTGGCTTATGCAAATCTGTAAACTCTGCATGCAAGGTTTCCACTGTAAAACTGGCTAGTATTTGTCTTTTGCAGCTAAAATATCATTCAATTCGATATAAAAAATCGCCTGGCAACGAACCGGCACATGGCGAAATGAAGATGTTTTTACGATGCGTTTCAAAGCGGTTTCAATTTCCTTCACCCGCGTGGAGATTTAAACTAATCGAAGATTTACAGTATTAGCGTTGTTTTAAACGTACTGCACAAGAATTCAATCTGTAAATTTTGCGTCGCGTTAATCACCTTTTGTGTAAGTTGTTAAATGAACGGTAAAGTACATCACGCTATGAAGTGGCCCGGTTTTTTAAAGCCTTCTTTGCCACGGGACAAGTTGCTGTTCCACTTATGTGCGGGAGCTACTAATGAATGACCGCTCGGAATAAGATCGGCACTTGAATCGCTTTATTATTTCCGCAGCTGTTATATGGAAAGGTGAACAACAGCAAGGTTTGTCCGCGATATACGTTCAGCTATTATGTAAGCGTCGAACGCGCGTCTGAATATTACCTTACTCACTGTATTTGCATTCCAACGACGCTCCTGATTGGTCAGTCATGCATGAAGCTTGACGCCACTGTTAAATAAGTACTTGAAAAATACAGCCGCGGAAAAGTGCATTGCGTATCTGGATTTTATCAAAAACTGTTAGCCTTTAGAAGAGCCCTTTAACCTTTGTTTCAGGAGAAACTCTAATTAATAAGGGTGAATTGGTTCTGTCAGCATTGATTCATGTTATTAAATTTGCTGTTTTCTTTTCAAAATAGTAGCACACTAGATTTGTTATAATTTGCAAGTTTAATTTACAAAGAGCAAACCAGTCACAAGAGAGCAGTCATTCGAATAAATTTGCTATTTTTCAGATATATTGCTCTTTTTACCACAAATTAGCCAGTCAATATGAATTTGCATAAAATCCTTCTGTTCCTAACACAGACATTCCACATCATCAAGAATAATGTTTACTAATGATGTTCTTGAACTGAATTTGACTCGTGTACACCATTTGAAGCAACTATCACTTCAAAATGGAACTAAACAAATTAGGAGCAGTTCACATGATACCGGTGTGACTTTTGTAGTGGGTGCACGTCCACTTCAGTCCCCTCTAAGTTGATCTCAAAGCTCAACAGGGTATTCCTATAGATGTACATGTACACAAAGAATACACTGAAAGAAATATACATGAAATGTCCTGCATGCCAGGTCAATACCGGTGTAAATTGTCACTGTTTGAGGTCACGGTGTTTGCTCCAGTTTGAAAACTTGCACCAACTTGCTTGGTTCAGTATTAATCATTCTTAAGGCAGACCTGTTGTTTCATCATCCAAGCCCTGAAGGGGTCATGTGAGCACTGCTGGATGTAGTCCATGAAGGGAATCAAAGTAACTATGCATGTAAATATAAGCAGTGTGAAACCATGCCGTATCGTATAATGAACGTGGTATACCGGACTCGCACTGGCACAAGTTTACACAGGTAAACACTTCCCACGGTTTGGCACACGACCAAGCTGTCAATGGTGTTTGGACCTGAGAGCCTTGGGTCACTGGCTGGATTTTAATGAACCACGATCGATTCAGTATAAATTTACATTTTATATCATTCTGTCTGAGCCAGATAAAACCATCCAGAGTAAATAATTATTTGTGTCAATATAAATGAAATATATACGAGTATGTGATCGGTGCTCATTTGTTCATAAAACAGGCTTTTATGTTTAGTCTTTCCTCCTATCAGTCGATACCGGTATATTTGATATGTGTATTTTTGTGGTTTTAATAAGATTGTTACGTAACCACACTTTCGTGTATTTTTTTTCCATTGGTAAAAATGGCTTAGAATTTATGATAAGCGTGTGCCACTAGTCTGTGCAAAAATGCATTGACCATCAAAAATATTGTACCTGTTCATATTCTGTTCAGTTGTGTATTTACAGTGTACATGTACATGTACATGTATGTGTGATTTAGATAAAAAATCAAGCAATTTAAATGCCTGAGAAATACCTTTAAAACATTAGTGGCAGTTTAAGAAGTGCTGTAGTAATAGAAGACTCTTTCTACTGTTCCTCTCAAGATGCATTTGTTAAAATAATATCTATGGAATGATAGACAATATCCATGTGATATTAATTCTCTTACTAACACTTAGCATGCAAATGAAAAACAACACATGTTAACAAAACATGTTAGGAAAACTGTGGAACAAATCTATTGTGAGATCAATGTTACCCTGAGCTCAGAATAAAGGCAATTAAGCTTGTATCTTAATTTTCGCTCATTGTTTTGCTCAAGCGTTTTGCTTACTGTGTGTGAACATATAATGCTATTGGCAATGAAAGAACGTCATTTTAAATGTACAATGTAAACAAACAGATACGAGTCTTTTTTGGCCAGTGTGGAAGGCCAGGGGAAAAAAGAGTTTATGCATCATGTAATGAATTTTTGGGAAAATAATAATAGTTATTTATAAGGTAACTTAAAAATTAAGCAGCATTTGAACAGAACATTTTGCAGGGTTTCTGCATCAAGTATATGTCACAGAAAATTACATGTAGCTTGTTAAAATGCTCACCACGAGGTACTTCAGAGAGATTGCTACTTACCTACAAGTTATATGTTTGAAGTGTAGAATGTGAGTGGTGAGTGGTGATTTTTTATTTAATCAGTCAAGATGGATGCAGGATTTTAAACACTGCATGTAGATTCGTACTGTCCCACTCTTTGTTTTGAAATAGCGTGCAGTATTACGTAACATACACTTGTGTTCACTCATCTGTAGCCTACATGTATATGCTCCAATATAGGGTAAAACAAAAACAAACATTGAATAAGGTTACCTTGTACTTCTTTTGTGCATGTTTTTAAAAAACCTGACCTACCATACAGTAAATATAACAGTATACCCTGCACTCACTAGGCTGCTTGCATGTATTTAATATGAATGGTGTGGGAAAACTTGATTACGTAACATGTTTTGGAATCCCGTGCAGCGTTACATATCATACAATTGTATTCGTTCATCTGTAGCCTTCAAATGTATATATGTTCAATATAGCTCAAAACATCAGAAAGCCTGAATAAGGGTACTTTCTAACATTAAATACCACCTTAATATAACCATTCCTTTGACACCTAAAATACATGTACAATGTGTGGTTAGTGCGCTCGACTGGGGATTGAGTGGTCCGGGTTTGAGCCCTGGCGTGGACATTGCATTGTGTTCTTGGGCAATTAAGACACTTTACTCTCACAGTGCCTCTCACCACCGAGGTGTATAAATGGGCACTGGCAAATTTGGTGCTGGGGGTAACCCTGCAATGGACTAGCATCCCATCCAGGGGGGAGTAGAAATACTCCATGCTACAGAAATCGAGATGATCTCCTGCCTGATAGGCCACTTGGCTCTTATGCATGCAGACTTCACCATAAGACAACCATTCCTTGGACTCCATATATAAATGTTCACTCTATGAGGTGAAGCTAGGGTATGGTGGAACTTCTTAAAATGATCTAGATAGAAAAACATGATTACATAATATGCCTTGTACCAGCTCAATCCTTTATTTGCATAAATGGGATTGCGTTTACTATGGTTACAGTTGAATGGTTATTTATTGTTATTCAAATTTATAAATGCTCGATATTTAAAGACAAGAATATTGAAAGTATACTTGGTGTATGAAAGTTACGTGTAAGAGTTTATTTTCTTCTTTGACATTGGGGAAACTGCAAGTATCATCTATTTGGTTTAAAATGTAGCACAAAAAAATTTGTTTATCTAATTAGGCACAGAACTAATTCAGATGGTTGCACTGTCGTTAAAGTGAAAGTTCACCGCATCTCGTACTTAATTGAACAATATGTTCATGAAAGAAACTACAGTACTTGTAAGGTTACACACTATTCCATTTGACCCTTTGTTTTCTCCTTTTTTAAAAAAGACAGTCTGACAAA
>OZ026609.1:2606527-2639027 GCA_964020085.1 Micromussa lordhowensis
CCTGCTGTATATGTGTCTACTTGTACATGTACATGTAGGATCTTTATCCTACATGTACATGTAGGACTGCTTTGTTGAGTTGTGAAGGCCGCTGATCATAATTATTGGAAGATGTCTGGAGATATCCAGGGACATTCCAAATTTCCAAAGGTAGTTTGAATGTTATCTGGTCGCTGCAGTCCCAGGAAGTGTTTTATGAAACATAATGTGGTCAACAGACGTCTCCCTCGGACATCAAACAATTGACAACTGGAGCGAGTGTACCAGACTACAAGTAGTCCCTCTCTCGCTTAGTCCCTCTAGCAAGACTGTAAATAAACAACAAGGAAAAAATGGCCGCTTGATTTCTAGAAGTGTACTGTCATTTACTTATTTTCGTATAAATGGACTTTGCTATTCTTCCTTTTAATAGTTTGTTTACTTAGCTTTTTTTAATTAATACTTATTTTTCAAAAGCGTGTAAGACAAGGCTACAATGCATGTACATGGGGTTCAAATCTTTTAGCTATGTGTGGGATTTTGGTTTGACTATGCCATTCTCTAGAATGGTGTATAATAATTTTTTTCTTGGTAAATTACAGGTGATTGTTCAGCGTACACTGGGAGCAAAGAACAACATCCACGCTAAAGCAGGTTCGATCCTTGCTGGATTTTTGAAGACCTTGCCGATTTTCATCATGGTGATGCCAGGGATGATTAGCCGAGTTCTGTATCCTGACTCCATTGCCTGCGCTGATCCTGCTAGCTGTAAACATTACTGTGATAATGAATGGGGCTGTTTCAACAATGCTTATCCTAAGTGAGTTTCCCACACCACATGTAGAGATTAAAAAGCCAAAACTTAACATTTCGAAACTTACATAATCAGCATTGTAAAAGTACATAGTAAAAGTACATTGTATAATTTGTCTGTTCAATAGCATTCGTTTCTGAGATGGTTACATGCTACGGTTTCATCTTATGGTCCTTTGTTGACCATAATAGAAAGTACCAAATGAAAGTCAATAGCTTTCATTTGAATGGTCACACACTACGGTTTCATCCACAGACTTCATTGTTACAACCACCTTGTGCAGTATAATAAACACTACCACATGAAATTGCTGCTTAACGGCTTTCATTTGAATGGTCACACACTGGGGTTTCATCCACAGACTTAACATGTAAATGTTACAACCACCTTGTACCTCATAATAACAGTACCACATGAAAGTTCATCCACTGACTTCATTCATAGAACCTGAGAGCTCATCATGAAAGACCTGTATGTAATGTGAGTGAATGCATGACAGAGACCTTTGCATGTAATATAAGGATGCAATGTGTGATGCAATTTGATAAACTACTACAGTGACTGATAACGTAAATGCATCAAACGAATAGAGCAAACTGTATGTAAGCTGACAAAATACACTGTAAGGCGATTTTCTCACAAAAATGCTAACTTTAACCCCGTGGCAACTGAAGCAATCACTACTTTGGCACTGACGATCTTTCGTCTTGCTTTCCAGACTGGTTCTAAATGTTCTGCCGGTTGGACTGGTTGGTCTGATGATGGCTGTCATGATGGCTGCCCTCATGTCGTCACTCTCCTCTGCATTTAACAGCAGTGCAACCATCTTTACTGTTGATGTTTGGCTGCGCTTCAGGACTGAGGTACTGATACTTTGTTTGTGGACTGATATAATTGTAGCACAGTAGTTATTTAGCTCTACCATGCAGTGATAAACTACATTTGGTATCTAAAAATCCCCACTACTCCCAACATTGCAATGTAGCTTCATACTTTTCCTTTCACAAAATTGGTTTTTAAGAACCCATGGCCCATCCCCTCAGAATTTCCAGTGACCTGTGAGTTGGGTGTGAATATGTCCTGGAGTGACACAATTTGCATTGGGATTTGTGATACCATGTAAAGTTGCAGTATCGTTTTGCGCACATTACAGACTTGTCTTCTTCTTGTTCTAATACTAAAAAGCTATAAATCATTCACAGTGCATTATTTTGTTGTCTGTGTGTTAGGCCTCTGAGAGAGAAAGGGTCATTGTTGGCCGTGTGGTGGTCTGTATCCTCGTTCTGGTCAGTTTGTGCTGGTTGCCAATTATCCAAGGTAATTCTTAGTTTGATCTGTATCAAATTTCTCCTCACAATCTCAAGACGTACATGTAGTCAGCCAAAGACAACTGAAGCTTATGACAACTTAATTTAAAGTGATCATCAAAGAAAAAGGTTTTTTAAATGTATGTATGGGCTATTGACCAAGTGTGAGGTCAGGATGGCTGGATATCGGCCAATATCAAGCATGGTCAATAAAGGATTTATTATATGGCTTTTGGGGAAATTTTTCTTGCGGGACAAGGTGGGTAGTCCCGAGCGGGCAAGATGGCTCCATCTTGCCCGCTTGGGTAGCCAATCACAACACGGGATTTGATTCATCTTGCCCGCTCGCGGAGCTAGCCATATAATAAGTTTAAGTTAGTGCTTATACTGTATGTATTGGTTATTGACCAAGCTCGTTTGGTCAAGATGGCCGGATACTGGTCTTGTGTTATCCGAAACCATTTCAAGGTCCATAAACATGCAAAAAAAAGCACAAGGCCATTACCCAGCCATCTTGACTGGACTAGCTTGTTCAATAAAGGATTTATTATATGGATAAAGAACACTTACTATTTTCTTGCAGGACATCCCAAGCTGGCAAGATAGTGCCATCTTGCCTGCTCACAGAGCTACAGTAGCCTTATACATGTAATAAATTAATGTTATTATCACGCAGAGAGTTAATCAATGCAATCTTTTATTTCCAGGGTCTGCAGGTCAACAGCTTTTTGTATACATCCAGACCATCCAGTCGTACCTTGCCCCGCCCATCACCATGGTGTTTGGGTTGGGTATACTGTGGACTGGTCTAACCCCTATAGGTGCCCTGTCAGGTCTGGTGATTGGCTTTTTATTGGGAATGGCTAAGTTCATTGCTGGAAATGTATGGTCTGCTCCTAAATGCGGCACTGTAGATGATCGCCCTGGATTTGCCAAAATGCACTTCATGTATTATGGTGAGAAATTGTTACTTTTAAGGGTGCAGTGTGCTATAAGGAATGCAGTCATCATGTCGATCATGTTTGAACAAGGCATTATACATCTGATGTAGTTGTAAGCTAGCAGACAATGACATCTTAAGCTCTTCCTTCTTAACTCATTCCAATCCAAGGAGAGCAAAAACAAAAATAAAACAAAATACTTCTACCATGCAGTAGTTTAAGTACAAGAAATAACAATAGGGGACTTAAGCAAACCGCGAGGACGACGGCAATGAGAACGCCACCAAACAGCAGGTTTAATGAGCAAAACAATAGCTGTGCACGTGCGTCATATATCTATGTACATTTCTTTGCCGTCCTCTGCAAAATAACGTGAAATGACCAAGTTTCTGCGTCATCTACTGAACGTGGACAACGACGGCTAATTTTTCGTATCTCCATTAGGAACTGAACGCTGTCATTGCATATTTAACCGGAGCGCGTTTTTAGAACTATTGGCGTACCGAACAGATCTAGATAGTCGCGAATTTCGCTGGTAAAAGATATATAAATTGCTTTTTTACTTTTTTTACCCTTGGTGTAGTCGTCGTCATAATCTTAAGCTCCCTAATTGCATGTAAATAACTGAATGGTCAGTGTAGGTTTTAATTCGCTCATAGAGTTACTAACAGTTTACATAACAACCTTCCACAACAAAGCACTTTATCAAAGCACTGCTCGATAGCTTGTCACACACTAGGTTTACATCCAAATACTTAAAAGTTAGAATCACCTTGTACAACCTCATGAAAGTACTGTGGCTTTCATTTGACTGGTCACACACTAGGGTTTCATCCACAGACTTAAACGTTAGAACCACCTTGTACAGCATAATAAACAGTACCACATGAAAGTACTGCTCAATGGCTTTCATTTCAATGGTTACACACTAGGGTTTCATCAACAGACTTCAAAGCTAGAACCCCCTTGTACAGCGTAATAAATAGTACCACATATAAAAGAACTGCTCAATAGCTTTCACTTTAATGTTCAGACACTAGGATTTCGTCCATGAACATAATGGTATAGAACCATATCATGTACATCTGTAGCTCGGAGGCAGTTAAATAAGTCTCTTCTTTTCTCTCCTCAGCAATCATCATTTTTGGAGTGAGTGGCTTTATTATGGTAGTGGTAAGCTTGTTCACGAAGAAAATTCCACGAGACGAGCTTGGTGGACTGACTTGGCCCACCATCAACGAACGTCCTATTTCACATGGAGCGATTGGCGAGGGAGATGACCCTGAAAAGGCGGAGAATGGAACAATGGCTCACATAGAAGGCATTGAGCTTTTGGAGAAGAATGGTAAATCCTAAAGAGGGTCTGCTTAGGAGGCCAGCTGTTATATTCTGATTATAAGCCCTCGGCTTATACACGGGTGGGGGAGGGGGTGAGGGGGTATATATCCAGTGCAGTTTTGAGAGTCCCAAGTGGTGAGACACCGTTGTATTTGCAAGCTAATTTATTATTTAAACAACGTTTAACTAATGCTTGTTTTGTGATCCTCGGTAATTTTCAGCTAAAATCCTTGCTATATTCAACTAAAATCTTCCAATAGCAAAAATTCACCATCAATAGACTGATTTCGATATGTTAAAATTCAGCTTTGCAGTGAGGCCTAGAGGACACGAACAAAAGAAGTTGAATGACCATGTTTGTTCAATTTTAATTTATCGAAAGTCACCACTTGATGAGCTTCGGAAAGGCGCTAAAAAGGGAAAGTCGAACTGCACGTTCTTAATTAGCTGGAAAATAAAACACTCAAGTCCCGTATAAACCCCCAAAGTGCTCGCCCTGAAATGCCGCTGACCTGCACTGGCTCAAGTCAAACTTCCCGTTAATTACATTTTAAAATTGCAGGTAAATTAAGTCCAACGACGCGCTTGGAGACATCGTTCGATGCATCAGGACCTACAAAATCCGACGACAGGCATGTCGTACCGGAAGACGCGGCTGTGAAGGAAGAATCAGACGCACTTGCTATAGCAACACACGACAAAGTGAAACTGACTGTAGTTCAGTTTGAACGAGAAGATCCCGGACTCAAGTGGTTTTTAAGAATCATGAGTATAATGTTACTCGTTTGTCTGCTCTTCTTGTGGATTTACTATCGTTAAGTTCAGTGAGGTGTAAGTACTGTATATAGATCAGTCATTGTTACATGCAGTACTAAGTATGTAAAGTAAATTAGCCCGAAATATGAGCTTAGAGAGTGAAATCCGCTCAATTACTATGACTAGCGTAATAGACGTGAATGGGGAAAAAAAATGAAATGTTGTCTTTCAGGTATTTAGTAACATTTATACATGTAGCTCTCAAGTCCTCCTCCTCGATTATAATAGCAAGATAGAAGTCAAATGGTTTGTAGTCATGTAATGGAATGTATGTTATATTTAAGAAATAGAAAACATGTGCCGTGTTTCTATCGAGTTATAGAAACACGAGTAAACGTTTGGGAGAACGAGAAATGTTGTGGGAACACGAGCCGCAGGCGAGTGTTTCCACAGCTTTTTCGAGTTTTCCCAAACTTTCACTCGTGTTTCTATAACTCGATAGGAACACGAAGAACATGTTTTCTATTTCTTTTAGAAAATACCGCGACGAAGAAAAAGAAAAACAATTTGTTTACTTCGATCATCAAAATGTAAATTCTCTTTGTTCGCGCCATCATTACTCCAACGTAGTTCTGTGTTTCTATCGAGTCCTAGAAACACGGTTTTAAACCAATCAGTGGGCGTATTTGCTTTGGGTTATTTTCTAATATTAATTAACCGTTAAGTTGAGTTCGTCTGAACTAGGCAGCAGGAAAGTAGCAATTGAAATACAGTAGAGAAGTTTGGGTAGTTTTGAACACAGAGGGTAGTCTCAGAGAATGAGATCTTCAAATTCAGAAGGTTTTGTTTTGTGTTATCTTTAGTTTGTGTTGGAATATAGTGGCTTGGCAAGGTTTCTTCAGTGGCCTCTTTAGGTGCGTAACACAAGGTCAGCGTAACGTTGCCGACTTCATTCTACTCGTCGTTTTTGTAATTCTCGCTAAAAATTGTTTTAAGACGAGATTTCTCTAGTCTTGAAGACATAGCCTGTATCTGCTTCAATTCACGATGAAATCGTAGCGCAGTTTCCCCTTGCTCTGTGATTGGCTCATTTATGTGCATGCGTAGCTTTTTAACCAATCAATGCAAAGGAGTTATAAACTCAGCCAATCATGTTCAGAACAAAAACCTCGCCATTTATTGGTTTAAACTTTTCCCGCGCTTTTTATCAAGTACTATTTCTAATAGATCGTTTTCACTGTCACGCAATAAAAAAATAAATCGAAAACTATCCAGTGGAAAAAGCTGAGAAGTTGTGATGTTATAGAAGATAAAAAAATAAGACACTTCTCCAAGTTTTAGCCTTGTGCGTTTCCCCAAACTTCAGATATTCGTCGAAACGTTTCGCAGAAATTTACAGAGCCCAGTATGAAAACGCCATATTGGTGTACCTCCATGGTACACCAATATGGCGGCCGGAAAGTAGTGTAAACATCTGGAACTTAGTTTGGCTTTCTAGGCGACTGATTATCAGTACTGAAAAAACAGATATTTACATAGGCACTTTTCCTAATGCTCTAGCTTTTAACAGGGCTCAAAATCATGAGATAAGTATATATTTTTCAACAAATTTGATCGTAGCCTTGTGTCACGCACCTCCATAACCCGGAAATTCAAAATGCTCTGGTTTCCAAACGAAGCACGCTATTGAGCTGTAAAGTTGTAAACAGATATAAATATGTCACCTCTTATACCTGATGAGGATGAAAACTTTGGTGGATCTTTAGTTTAAGATTTTAGAAAGTGATGACGTCACGTGAAAACGATCTATTTTAAATCTGAATGGACTCTTACAATATCTGGTGGTTTCATGGACAGGTTTTTCTCTGACTGGTTTTATTTTGATAACAGAACGCAGCTTTCGTGTAATTGGATATCTTTAAGACAAACAACCAAAGTAAAAACAAACTAACTTTCTTATCGTAGCAGTAGTGAATGTAGTATGTAGTTGGTATGCTATTTATAACAGGCGTAGTGTTCAAAGCTAGGCATTCGCCTTTGAAACAAACTTAGTCTAAGTAAGCTTAATATAAACGTAAACGTACTAAGAAGAACATATCGAGCGAGTTCGTGATTCAGGGCCTTAACGCGATAACAGGCAGATTTGGCTTGATTGTACAAGAGAAGAAATGTCAATAAACAACATTATGACGACTTGATTTTGAAGCTCAAATAAATAGAATTGCAACAAGAAACAATTAACTCATCTTCTACAGAATATGTTTTGATTTGGTCCTAGTTCTATTTCTATTTGGCAACGTAGGTCAACTCTGAGTTTCATATCGTTTTCTCCTGCCGACAGTCGCGATAGGCCGTTGAATTCATCCAGTTGATTCAACTGGTGAGCTTATTTTAATCCATTTTAATGCATGCTAATCCATTCTCACCTAAAATAATCTTAATCATCGTTCGTGGTTTGAATAACTAAATACTCTCCTAGCATTTTTATACCTACCTACAAAACTAATCTTTCGGGATTTCTCTCGGTGTGATTAAGTTAATTTCACATCTTTGTGAATCATTTCTGCGTAATTGTATACTCATCTACAAGCCCTAGTTTGAGTAGTTTTAGAACCTTCGCAAGTGTTTCTTAACAAGAGGGGAAAAAACTCATTTCCAAAAAGAGTTGAATTTCCACTGTTTGTGAACGCCAGTATGACTGCCATGGGATCGTATCAACATTTATTTGGTACACACAGGTTAGCTGTCCAGTGTATACAATATTTCTTAGAAGGTCTTATGGATCTTACATTTATCTAATGGTGTGTGATCAAATGTTGGTGGACGATTAGTTATAGTGAAGATTGCCGTGACGTTTGACAAAGTATTTGATTTTTTTTCCGAAATTTTTACTTTACAACTTTTAGGCAACTTTCGACGGGTTTTGTTTCAAATGACATATCGAAATACAAAAACTACTTCCAAAAGCTTCTCCTTCTTGTCCTGGCAATTGACATCTATGCCTGCCTGTTCTTGTAACTTAACTGGCCAATTTGAACAGAGGCTAAGTGTCAGAAGTTGCTAAAATGTCAAGAACTGATCAAAAACTTTGTCAAGTAGGACTGACCCGGGAATCTTCATTGTATGAATTTTTGGAAAATTACTTCCACGTATTTACTCTCCAGGCCCCAGTTTTATTTGTTTTAGAACCTTATTTTAACATGTCTGGTCGGTGTGAATATAGCTAGAACGGTTTTACAGCGGGCATATTAGTAATGCTACAACAAGGAATTTTTGCATGCAAAAGTGAATCATTTCGTAAGGAAGAGAAATTTCATTGTTAGTTTAGTCAAATATTGCCGCCATGAAGCCATGTGAACCAGTTTATTTTATTGGTTTTATAGGTTATCGATATAGTGTAAACGGGACTACCCCATGTATCTTTTGGAAGACCTTAATTAAGTGTCATGTAATTAGGGGTGTGACGAATGCCATAGTTTTTACGTGAACGAGTAATTAAAGTTAAATACAACAAGAATGGTCCCTGTGCTTTGAATTGTGTATCCAGTATTCTTTGTAGATCTTGTGACCCAATAGATATTGTGGCGATAAAGACAATGCGCAGAACTTTCACGAAAGTATGTTAGGAGGTTTACTTCACTACACTTAGATGCCAGTGTTCTCTAACGGACATCTTTGGGGCTGCCTTCCTCTAACGCGAGTTGTTAGTTATGGCAGGCGAGGAAAGGGTCGTGGCGGAAGAAAGATCTAGCATCCTTTGTCATCTTGGTGTATTACTGTTGAAACGTAATACACCAAAGCTAGCTAGACATCAAATGATGATCTTCAAAGGCCCAGCATACTAGTATCGAGAGCTCCCCCTCCCCTCCCCTCCCCTCCCCTCCCCTCCCCAGGCTTTCTGCTGGCCGTATAGGACTGGCTAAAGCAGATAACTACGATAGTCCTGATAAAACTGGGAAGGCTGAAAACGATTCGGAATGACCAATTTTTAAAATTGTATACCCTAACATCTCTGAAGTAAAAGTACCCAAACTACAAACTGTGAACTTGGTTCAAAGAACATGATGATTCCGAGTTGCGTGTACTTCAAATCTAGTCAAACTAACTCCGCACGAAAGGTCTAAGCTTGGCTGTATAAAAGTTTTCATTCTCCTAGAAAGTGACTAACGGTATTAAAAATTGTCCTTTAAAAGAGCTCAGTCACGGTTTTTTCAGGTACAAAATTACCTTTAAATTGAATGAAACGTGAAAAGAGTAATTTACTAACATGGAAAAACACTAAAGAGATAATGATAAACCACAACGTAACAAGGATGGTTAAGGATTACAAACGGCGAACTTGAAAAATGTGGGCTAAGCTTTTCAAGATACGCAAAAAGTTCTTGTCGTCTACGCGAATCGTATCCACAGTGCAATCAGAGATATGATCAACACAACAGTCATTATTCGTAAAAGCCATTTCAACCAGGGCTCTTCAACCGGAAACTGAACCACTGGCAGGAAGATCCTCTCTGTTTTTTCCTCAGGGTGAAACACTGCCATAGAAGCAGATGGTGTATCAGGCAGATTGGATGCAGTCCGGCCTGCATAAGAAAAAGAGAGAATACAATCACTTGGAAATTGTTCGGAGAACTTGGCTCGCAATTTTGTTGCGGCACACAATGTTCTAGGACCATCAAGCCTCCTGCGCAGACGCTCTTTGGGCTCGTCACGTAATCCTCCTCACCGTGACGAGCTCAGACTATGATCTGACTTGTCCCAGTTGTCTCCACCCAGTTCTGGCCCTCTCTCTGTCACGTAACGCTACGCCTCTTCCCCTCGGCCTCCAAGAGAGTAGCGTTGCGTGACAGAAGGCCAAAATTGGACCAAGTTGTTTCCTGCTGCTTTTGTTATTCTTATTTTGAGCTCACATGGTCAGTTTCGATCCTTCTGATTTATTTGCATGGATGGAACAAAACACTAGTCGTACCACATCGCTGAGTTATTGCCTATGTGTCAAAAGGGAGTCCTGTGCGAAAATTGCACTTCGCCAGCTGCCTTTCATTTATGCAAATCAACATCATTTCATGCAAAAAGTATTTCCCCAGGATTCGTTTCCAAACAGAAGCAAGAAACAACTTGTAGAAGACCTTTTACTTTTTCATTTGGAGTAGCTATTCCAGCAATCGAATGAAATCGTTGCTTCACAATCGTTCCCCTTATGGAAGTCCATAAGTAATGATTATGGACTTTTGGAAAAGGGGATATCTACATGTATTAGTTTTCCGTTCTTACCCTTCAGCTGTATTTCCCCGTTTTCAGTTTTCTCGTCGTTTTCTTTCTCAAAGTTCTCTCCAATCGCTCCGTGTGAGAGGGGAGGGTCATTAATGGTGGGCCAAGTCAAGCCACCCAGCTCGTCTCGTGGAATTTCTTTGGTGAAGAAGCTAACCACTACCATTGTCAACACACTGATGGCGAACAGAATATTCGCTGAAATATATAGAAAATAGTATTATCCTACATAGTTCTGTTTGTTGGCATTGCCTGTACGCGTTTAAGTTACAAGCAATGATGGAGTAATCTTACATCTGTGTAAAGTAACAGTTTACTCTTTAAATAATCCACGAGGAGACAACGAGGTTGATTGAACACGTTTTCAACCCAGTCCTTTTTCTTGAATTATGGTCGTGTGAAACCTGGGTAGAAAACGACTAGGGAACAGGTATCGCCGTTGCAAAGCTGCTGCGCATGCCTGTCCGACTGGTAACGCTAAAAGCCTCTAACGCTACTAAAAGCAGAGATTTAACAGAAACAAAAAATAACTTGATAGCAAATTTGCTGCCAGGGTGAGCTTCAAGATTTTTCATTTCATTTTTAAAGAATTTCGAAAATTACTTACAATAATACATAAAATGAAGCTTGGCAAATCCTGGCCGTGTGTCCTCCTCGCCGCAATGTGGTCTTGTGTACACATTCTCCACAATGAACTTGATTATCCCCATGGCAAATCCGACCAAGAGTCCAGCTACCGCTCCATATTCCGTGAGTCCAGTCCACAGGATTCCCAAGAGGAACATCGACGAGATCGAAGGAGCCAGGTACGACTGGATATTCTGCAGATACACAAACAGCTGGCTTCCCGCAAAACCTGGAAAAAGGTTTTTGAGCAGGTCATATTTATGATCTAAAGTTACGGTGACTGATAGTGGTCTACAGCAGTTTCGGATACATCTGCAGGTACCGGAAAGCTTTGTATTTTGGGTCACTTGGGATTAGTCTTTATTTGGAGTTGTTTTGTTTCCTGTCTTTTATTTCTTTTGTTTTACGTAAGCTTACGTAATCTGTGCTCCGGTACCTGCAGAAAGATCCGCAGTTTCAATGGATCAAAATTGTCACGCTGCCCGGCACAGTTGAATGCCAAAAAAATGTTATCAAGCGAATGAGCTCGACTTACATTTTTACCATTGAATAAAGATCAGTCAGTTTAGGCAAGATACAACAATTTGTAAGGTTTAGAGATTGAGATCCATCTTAAAGATGATTTCCTGTCCGTACTCCGCAGTCTCAGCACCCTAATGTTTATAATCATGGGTCAATCATTATAACTTCCCACTCCATGGAATGCCAATCGATGTTATTCGTTGCGAACCACCTATCTTTTCTTTGAGGCCTTTCAAATTCTTTTTCCAACAGCTCCATTGATGTTTACAGCTGCGAAGTTGTTTCATCAAATGATATGAGAATGAACGAAGCATAAAGCTGCGACCGCTTCGCATCCATAATGGCTGTTGCTTTAAATTTAGTTCATGTAAGTAGTTGCGAAATGCTTACATTTTGTGATCTCTTAGATGAAGCAAAGCAAAAAACGAAAACAAACTCTCGAGAGTGTGCAGTACGAACTGGAAATCATTTTTAAATGTTTGAAATTTTAGGGTGTCCAGGACTTGGAACCGCTTTATAAATGAATGATGCCGAGATCACAAAAGTGGAGCGAGTTTGTTTAACTTTGAGGACTCACCTTTTACAACAGGCAACCACAACAAACTGATGCCAACAAGAATAGCCACGACCACTCGACCCACTATAATTCGTTCTCTATCTCGTGCCTGTTTTGGAGAGAACAAAATGATGGGAAAGAAAGGTATACAACTCTAACCTGCTACAGATTCGATTCTAAATCTGATTCAGAATTAAAAGTTGACCAAGGTTTTATTGCCTGTTTATACCCGCAGGTCAATGTCCATTTGTAGGAAAAACTGATGTACAGTCAAATCTCCCGTAAGCGAACACCCAAAATGTCAAGCCTAGTTGGTCGCCTACTGGAGGTAGACACTTACGAGAGTTAAGACCACATCGAATAGAAATTTTGCCTCATTCTCTGAATATGATAACTGCCGAGACTTAACCCACGCGCCAATGCCGATGCAATGTTTTGTTCATGTGAAAAGTCAAGTTCGAGAAAATATTCTGTTCTTCCATTGAGAAATTTCTTTCTCTTGTACTACCCAGGAATACGATGATGTTACAACACGTTATTACCCAATTTCCTCTCTATTATCTGCCAAGTGGTCGCTTACGGGATGTTAAAAAACAAAAGGAAATCTCCAACTTTTATATCTAAAAGTCGTCACGGTCGCTTACGGTTGCTTACGAGTGATTTAACTTGGAAACTTTTGAAGGTTCGACTGTATTTACAATATTTGACATCTATCAGTCAAATAACACATACACCTTTACCTAAACCGATGCCGACATCACTGAAACTAAACTAGCTAATCTGTAATTACCTAGGTCATTAGGTCGATGTTTACTCGTCAGACAAACCTGGTATATAAACCTTTTTCCAGGTCTGCATAAGTCAATAAATCTGATCTTTATTTACCTGAGGTCTTAGTCGCAGCCAGACATCAACAGTGAATATGGTGGCACTGCTGTTAAACGCTGAAGACAGAGATGACATGACTGCGGCCATCATAACAGCCATCATCAGACCAACCATGCCAGTAGGAAGGATGTTCAACACCAGTCTGTAGACAGATTTAGAATAAAGGTTTTGCGCGCGCGGTGAGTTTTGTTGAAGTCGTATTAAATGAGGCTATGCAGACATCACTGTCACTTATCATTACTTGTATTTATTGCCTTATTTCTTTATAAAATCAATATCGAACCATTCGTATACACTAGAGAACGTTAAGGAGAGTTGGGAATTGGAATTTCTCACTTTATATATGAATAGAGTGACAAACTAGGCCGGTCTAAAGAGGCTTAAAAAGTGCAACTGAATTGGTGAAACTGAGAATGACGATTTTTTCTATCTAATAACTGATACACTTAGATATGAGAGATCTACAAAATAAACTAGTAGCTGTAAAACGGAATAAAATTTTAAATGAAATACGAGAAATCTTCCAAAATTTAACTGAAAACTGAAATTCAGGAATACTGCAATGCTCATTTCGATGATCCAACTGATGTAACATTGGTCATGCATGATGAGCCAGTAAGTTCTGTCGTTGTAACATTATAAAAATATGTGTGGATCCTTGAGATTTTTAAACGCGATATTCGTGCAACCGCGAGTATTTTCATCCCGTAGCCTTCAAGATCCAGACAGGCCATGAGATTAGCGAAAATCGAAAATGAGGACTTACTTAGGATAAGCATTGTTGGTGCAGCCCCATTTGTTATCACAGGCAAGCTTACAGCTCTCAGGGTCAGGACAGGCAATGGAGTTAGGGAACAGTACTCGGCTGATCATGCCAGGCATCACCATAACAAACATGGGAAGGATTTTCAGAAATCCTGCAAATATTGTCCCGGCTCTGGCTTGAATGTGATTCTTAGCTCCGAGGGCGCGCTGGACAAGAACCTGAAATTGCAATCAAATGATGCTAGACAAAATAACACGTCATATGAAACTTGTTAGCTATTATCACATAACACTATGTCGAAACACTAACAAAAGTTGAAACTCTGCATGTTGAATCCTTATAGAGAAACAAAAAATACTGTTCGAAATGGCGGAGATTCGAGACAATCGATAGTTAGGGTCTTCAGAAGAATATGAAAGGGAAAATAATTTGAGGTCGAGATCGGGATTCGACTGCATAACCGAGGAACATGCAAGTTATGGTAAGGTTAAATCTAAACAAATACAAATCTAAAATGGCCATCCTTGTCCACTTTTGTCTTACACTGATCTGTGCTGTTTCTCTGCCCTTGTGTTCAGTTCTTGATGTTGCCCTCAGTTTGATGGTAGTTCTATGCATCGATAAAATGTCTTGATGGTGACATAGCTCTTTTAAGATGAGCTCTTTAGGATAATAACGACAATTTATTGTTTCGGCCTACAACTAAGGCAGTTTATAACGGCAAAAAAGTTGAAACCATTAACAATTCAAGGCAATTCAAGGTAATGAAAAACCGAGAGGTTTAATCCGTTTAAATATGCAACGGTACACTTTACTCATTCCCCCATCACTAAAAATAAATCCGAACCGCTTTTTCCACAGTATGAGCTTTTTTTGAGGGTTTCAGTTCCGCCCGTTGCAACGAACAAGATACAATCCGTTCTATTTCCATACTGATTCAACGTCACAGGGTGCGAACATCGCAATTCATTAGCAAGTAAATTAAGGCTACCGTATATCTTTACATTTAGAGGTCCTGAAAAATTCGACAATTAATTTTCTTTCAAAATTGGTAGTGTGAGCTAGAGCCAGATCTATAAGCTTTAACTCGATATGGGGGTTTAGGTATCTATAGATTAAACCGGATGCGCTACATCGCTTGGATGCGAGGCACCAACACAGGTGCCACAAAGGTATCCTTAAATTAGAAAAAAATGTCATTTTACCTGGTCAGTGCAAAAGTACCACACAGCTGTAATGAACAGAGACGTCCACAATCCCAACCAGGGGTAGTCTGGGTCATCTAATGGTCGCACCAGGTTACCCCAGTAAGGAGTCATTTTGTAGCAGCTATCAACAGTTCGGTTGCTGCTGTGATTCGAAGCTGTGGATGTCACGGTACTTAAAGCAGCAGCCACTGTCGTGAAGTTACTGACTGCCGTTGGCGCAGCTGTAGTGGTTGTAATGGATTGACCGATAGCAGTACCATATTTCTCCCACAGACCATCCATTCCACCAACTTTCGAAAAGCCTTCGTGAAAAGCAAGTTTATTTAAGGACCACGAATGGAATGCTTCTAGAGATTGAAAGCTTCGGGCTCTTGTCCGTAACACTGTTTTTTGAGTTAGCCATTATACACTGCTCTTTCTAGGTAATGTTAGACGTATTGTGACCATCTAGATTGAGGTTATACAACTAGCCTAGATTATACTGTTTGTAAACTCTGTTGTGAAAAAAGCGAAGGCTCTGTCACTTCTCAGAGAAGCGCGAAGCTTTGATTTAAAGCGTACATGTACCCAGATCTCTAAGGAAAAATGCCTTCTATGAAATGATTGTGAATTACCACAGTCATAAAAGTAAAAGCAAATGAAAAAATGTGCTTAATGCCGGAATCAAAATGTGAAATCCTCGACGGATTTTTAAGTGGCAAGAGAATTTTCACTCCTCAAAGTGCGCATGCTTGAGATATGACTGCTGTCCCTGAGAGAACGCTAGCCGTACTGAAAAGGCGCTCTTTTATCCGACGTTACTTAATTACTTACTCATTATAGAGACGACTATGGCACCAATGATCATTATGGTACACTGCAGCACGTCCGTGAAGAATACAGCAGTTAAACCACCTGTAAGAACAAAAAGAAATAATTTTGATACGCACGTCGGAGTGCTTATCTGATAGCTTGTCTTATACTAAAGCTTGGTGAAGTGCAAGGTCCAGTTCACTTGTGTCTGTAATCTAAGTAAGGTATTATTTCGCATAACATTGACATTAACCGGCATTCGAACTGAGGAAGGAACGTTTGGTACACAGTCAATCTCTCCACAACAGCAGCGGAAAGTGGCCTTTGTAGAGAGGTGGTTATTATGGAGAGGTAGGAGTGTATACGACACCTGTTTTTCGGGGGTCCAACATTGTGGCGGCCGTTGGCCGTTACAGAGGGGCTTAAGTAATAGTGAATGTAAGGACTGTATGCTGGGACTAAGAGAAGAGCCCGGCCGTTAAAGGGAAGTGTCACTGTAGAGAGGTGGCCGTTATTGGAGGTTCGACTGTAATTTATTTTGAGTCTGTAAGCCAACGTTGACATGCAGCTCCCTTTAAGCCCACAACTCGTTTTCTGCTGGAAAAACGTCTGAATTCGAAAAAAAAAACATTCTGCTGACGCAGCTCGAAAGTGACAGGTGTAGTGCTCTAATTGGCTGTTGGTCAGTTTGAATTTTGGCGCGAGGGTGACAACCAATCAGAGACTACGCTAGTCTCCTTAGAGCTACGTCATCGAATGGAATGTTCGTGTGGCGTCTGCGAGGTCTTTGTCATGTTGTGGAAGTCGAAATGGACCCGTTGCACCTAACGGTCACATGGCACAAACTCCACCATGCAGGACGGAAAGCAAGGCATAGGGACATTCAAAACAAACAAAGGTAAAGCTTGAAATGGTCTTCGAATGCTCCGTTTCGCAGCTTGCTCTACGACGATATGATTTCATACCATGTGATCACCTGCTGCCAAGGGGCCATTGCGTTTGCTGACATGACAGAGACTTTGTTGACTACAAGCTGTATCCCTGTGGACTTATACTTACCCAAGACGGTGTAGACCGCCGTGATACCCAAAATACAAGCAGCAGAGAGATAAACATTCCAGCCAACAGCTTCATACAGAAACACACTGCCGGCATAGATATCGACCTGTCATAAAAAGATAAAGAAAATCTATTTACTTTTAGACGCCCTAAAATGAAAGAACTGATATCATAATCAGCTGGACTAAGCACAATCTTTACTTCTCTAGGCGATATACTTCCGCTGTCGTTTCTTTGAGTTTTCAAGGAAAACTTCACCTTGCGAGTCTACTTTGCCTAATTCGATTACCCCGTCAACTAATAGCGAAGCGCGCGAGGCCTAAAACTAGAATGCAAATGATTTTATCCCCCACGAAGCTCATACAACATCAGCGTATTTTGAAAGAGCTAGAGAGAATCTAGGCGAAGTTTTCGTTTCAAAAGTGTGTTTTAGGAACTTCGGCTATTTTAGAAAGTGTTTTAGGAAAATCGTCCGCCATTCCGGTTTGTTTCAGTCTGAGTCCAACCCTGGGAACGAGGTTGAGTCTGAGTCTTGTCTGAGTCATGACGTCACTCGCGCACTTTGCTATTAATTGTGGCTGGCAAGTGTTTCACACACGAGCTAATGACGAAATAGGGTAGTCATCTTGATTTTGTGTTCGCGTTCATACAAGTTGTTTAGATACTGCATTCGTATTATCTATGTGAATATTACTTACAGAAATTTTGGTGAGGACGTACGAGATTAGAGCTACGGCTGTCAAACATGACCGAATCTTGGTGCTGTGGAATCTTTTCAGCAAGTATTCGGGTGTCGTGTACACCTGAAGGAATCAAAAGAGTCATTTATTCATTTAGTCATATGAAAATGATAGTAAAAAAAATCTGATGCAAGTTTTCCGGTAACCGACAATGGCCTGCTGACTGACAAATCATAAGTCCACTAACGGCTACTTCTCCACAACTGCCACCTCTAGCTCTGCAACAGCCAGCTTTTATGTTCTGGTAGACGGTTCATACATTCCATCTTATTTTAACCTCTCTACAACGGCCACCTTATCATAATGGCAACGTACCGCCGCTAAAGCACGTCCCAACTGCCAAAATAGCAGGGACCTTAAGCAAGGACGACGCCTACTCAAAAATAAATTTGTATTTACCGTCGAATTTCGCACATGCCTAGATCTGTTCAGTGCGTCTATCGGTCTCAGAATTTCCCCAAGTTTAATATGTAATGCCAGCGTTCAATGCCAAATAAAAATACGTAAAATAGGCCGCCGCCGTTCACGTTCTCCAAAATACCCGGAACTTGATCATTTCACGTTGTTGTTTTGCAGAGGACGGCTAAGAAATGTACAAAGAATTATAACGCACGTGCACAGCTATTGTTCTGCTCATTAAACCTTTTATTTGGTGAGGTTCTCGTTGCCGTTACCGTCGTGGTTTGCTTAAGTCCCTATTTAAATAACCTCTCGACAACAGCCAGTTAATAAACGAATGACAAGCGGTGTATAAAAAAACATTTTTTCAGTTGTACATGGCCACCATTTGATCGATACCATGCAGGCGTCCTTGGTCTCTGTTTCTGTTTTATTGATATATATTGATTGCGTTAACTATCTTTATACTACTGATAAGCATATTTTTAAAAATAAAAAGGTTGAACCCTCTATATAAAAAAAGACCTTTTTTAAAAAATAAAAATACACCCTTACCACCCCATCACGGGCACCTCTCTACAACGGTTACTTTCCTGTCTCAAGGGTGGCCGTTGTGGAGAAGTTCCACTGTACTAGGACATTGAGCAAGAATGAAATCAGCAGTATCACCCATGTATGACTGTGCCATGTCCTACAGAAAAATTTGACAGCAAACTTACCCGAGATTTGAGGTAAATTGGCACAAAAACCCATCCGAGAAGGAGTAAGATAAAAGGTGCCTGAAAAGAATTGAAAAGTAACAGATAACTGAGCTATTTTCATCGACCTTCCGTCGTGTACCTCAAGGTTTGGCTCTTTCACGTTATTCGTTTATGGCAAAGCGTTTTTGTTTAATTTGTGCCTCTATTGCTTTCTTACAATACATACCTCTACTGCCTGCTAACTTTGCACCCCTATTCGTGGTTTCTTCTCTGTGGTTTGGTTTTTAAATTAAATGTGCACTTCTAATGAACTCTTCATTTGATACTCCTACTTCGTATTTTTATTTTCTACTATAGTTGAATAATAATCGCTTCTTTGATAGACTAGATTGATATCCTCATGGCTTGCATTTTTTTGGCAGTTTATCACTGTGACCAGTTATCTATTTTAAATTAAATTTATGGGACGATATGACTATAAAATTTTCATCGAGGCAGCAAGATGATTTCCAGTCCGTACTGCGCACTCTCGAGAGTTTGTTTGCGTTTTTTTTGTTACATCACAAAATGTAAACATTTCGCAACTACTTGGAAATTCGAAGTTTCAAAACAACCGCCATTATGGATGCGAAGCGGTCGAAGCTTTATAGCTCTTTATGCTTTCTTCTTTCTCATATCACTTGATGAAACAACTTCGCAGCTGTAAAAATCAATGAAGCTGTTGGAAAAAGAATTTGAAAGATTTCAAAGATAAGGTAAAATGTGGTTCGTAACGACTGACAGTGAATCGCATTCTATCGAGTGGGAACTTACATTGTTTATAAACATTAGGGTGCTGAGACTGAGGAGTACGGGCTGGAAATCATCTTTAACTGGCGCAAGTTGGTAGGCTCGGGATTGAGAAAACCTGCGAGAAAGATTCTTTTGGGGGGAGAGGTAGGGGAAAAGAGAGCTAATTTATTCCCATACCAACTCCAGGCCAGGGTTGTTCAAAAGGTGGATAACGCTATCCACCGGATAAATCACTATCCAGTGGATAGCGTGGTTTGTTTTGTGAGCACTTATCCGCTGGATAGCGATTTATCCGCCAGATAATGTTATCCAGCCTTTGAACAACTGGGGCCAGAAATGTTACCCTTAGCTTTGGCTTTTTAGGCTAGCACTGCGACTTCATATCATTCCACGATAACAGAAACACTTTAATCAGCTTTCAGCTGCAATGGTTTTTTCGTTAATATAAAGCTGTTTTGGATATGCCTCACCTGCCACTCATAGGATGCTACACCAATCCCTGTAGCAGCTCCTGACCCAGCCAACCCAATGAAGTGCTCACTGCCAATGTTGCTGACAAACAAACTGGGTCCAACCTTGAAAAAGCAAGACGAAAAATATTGGCGTCTTCAGTAACTCGTTCAAATATATTTATACAGTACAAGGTCTGAGAGCCATTTGTGGGAATCATCACGTCAGATCACAGAGATTGCTTAGCCTCTAGATCTAATTTGACGACTGGCTTCTAATATAAATTGCGTTTCCTAGGTGATCCTAGCAACATGTAAAGACTTATGGAACTGCTTGGACATGAAACATTTAGAAAAGTCAAACTTACCGCCCACCACATCATGGATCTACCAGCTAAGAAAAACGTTTCTGCAGTTTCGGCTTTTCCTCTCTGCTGTCTGAACTTAGTCTAGAAGAGATTTCATTTACAGACAAAACAGTAACTTCCACGATCGTACATTTACTGTGACAGTCCAATCATTTGCTTGGCAAGGTCAGATTAAACGCCTTCTAAAACGGGATGTATAGGTGCAGAAAATCTTTAATTTGCTAAAACTGGCGTAATATCTACGCTGCGATGGCGGGCTGCTCCCATCTCACAAACTTCTCTTTGCTCGTTTGCTGATTTTCTGATCAGTATTTCTTTTTTTTTTAACGTTAATTCAATCATTCATCGAGAAAATACGATTTAGGCGAGCTTACAGCACACCAAGGTGACTATAGGGCCATGTCAGTGAGTGTCTTTGGCTCTCCGTTAATAATTATCATAATAAGTACCATAATAATTATCATAATTTCAGTCCTTTTTCAAGTACCAGAGGAAATGTATATTGCCATATTTCTCAGCTGTGAGTTAAAAGCTAGTCACTTGAGCTTCGATATTCTTCAGAAAACGTCATGAATTCGGCCGAAATTTTCGCTAGATTGCCAGCTGCATTCGTGAAACGGGTCAACGAAGCTTCGCAGCTCTTCATCAAATAATGTGGGGGCATCTTCGTCTACAAAACCGTGATAATGATACGAATCTCACCGATATTTTTTTCTGCTTTAATACGATTTGTCAAATAGGTCACGTGTTTACACAAAAATAAAGAAGCGCGTGCGTGAAATTTGCTGAGCAGTGAAATAACTTTAAAATCAAAACCAAATTAAATTCCGACCAATTGAAGAAAAAGTTAATTCCTAAGGCCAAGCTCGAGGTTTTGGATAATCGGATAAGAAGCATTGTTGTAGACAAAACTTTCCTGAGGGGAGGTATAAGGAAAAGAGCTGAGAAATGGCCTGTAATTGGCTGATGATGACATCATTCGGTGACGACATTTGACCGAGTGGGAGTTTGGCCTGTGATTGGTTGATGAAGACATCATCCGCGGAGGTCTGATTGGTTGATGAAGACATCATCCGCGGAGGTCTGCGTCTGGTGACACGAAAACGAAAAAAAAAAAACCGTGCAGAGCAAGAACCGCGCTCGGCCCATAGCCGCGCGGTTAAAAAAAAAAACCCGTGCAGAGCAAGAACCGCGCTCGGCCCATGGCCGCGCGGTTAAAAAAAAAAAAACCCGTGCAGAGCAAGAACCGCGCTCGGCCCATGGCCGCGCGGTTAATAAGCTGCCGAAGAAAAGTCTATAATACCCACAAATTTCTTCTCACGCAGTGACACGTCCAAAAGCGCTTAAAAATAACACTATCAAGTAGTTAAAAATAGAAATACAATTTATATTTTGTCTCAACTTTGAATATAGCGAAAAGTGTCCATTAATAGGATCTCACATCGGATTTCAGATCTGCTAAGGAAGAGGTTGCGTGACCAAGTGGTTGGAGCATCGCGCGCGGGTATAAGTCCCGCTCTGAACACTATTG
Organism: Micromussa lordhowensis; assembly: GCA_964020085.1. Taxonomy (NCBI): domain Eukaryota; kingdom Metazoa; phylum Cnidaria; class Anthozoa; order Scleractinia; family Lobophylliidae; genus Micromussa; species Micromussa lordhowensis. Next base: position 2,628,332 of record OZ026609.1, read on the forward strand.
GAGTTGTTTCTTGGTAGACACTTGTTCAACTCCTCGATTATGTTTGCAAATAAAGAATTTGTGTGCCTCCCGCCAGTTAGGATTTTTAAGCCTATTATGTTTAATTATTTGAAATATTTGTTTCGTTAAGTTTAGTAGCCATGCCTGTGAACTAGCTTGGTGTAGCTAAGCGCATTACAGCTCTAAACTTTTAACATTATAGCAGTTAACGTTGTTTTGAGGCTTCTCTGAGTGCCTCTGAGTTATCTTTGGTCAATTCTTAGCGATCAGTTACCCCCGTACTGACCCTAACTTCAACCTCAGTTATTATTGAAACTGCATCGAGTGACAGTTCAGCTGACAGTCTGTCTACTTAAACAAACATTCTATATTTGCACTTGTGGAAAGGTCAGTTGTATACTGTTGTACTTTGAGAACCAGCTTAATACACTAGGCTTTGGTGAAGACGCCTGTATTGAAAGCTAGCGAAGGAGAACTGTTACTGACAATCAGTCAATCAGTTAAAAGCTCCCTCGCTCAACATTTTTTATTAATCTGAAAAGCTTTAATCTATGTGCTATTAATTTACAAAGCAAAAAAGCTCGAAAATTCAACTCTCGTTTTAAGATCTTTTAACGTCTTTACCCTTGGTTAGAACAGCGCTGTGGCTTAGAATACATATCCAGTCAGCTAAAATCGTTTAGATGTAATGTTATCAGATAACCGCTGCAAAGAAGCAGCAGAGGCTGGCGAGGCGATGCTGAGGTCATGCACGCCTCTTGCAAATCGGGTGTAAAATACCTTCTAGAACCTCTACAAAAATCAAAGAGCCTCTGTTCTGGGGTATGGTAGCTGGTTGAACTTCCAATTAAAACAGTAACACACGTGTAAACACAGGAAGCTGTTGAAATGTACATACCCAGAGCCCAACAAGAATGCAGGCAACGAAGTAGAACGCTATGATGACCCAATCCGCGGCTTTTAAAGGTTTTCTGTCTTCCTCGAAGACCATGGTTGTCTCTTGATGGTCTCAGCTTTCAATTGATGTTTGGTATTTCCAACAAAAAATGGCGAGGCAATAATGAAGAAATGACAACGTCTGCTTTAAATTCTTGATAAATGTTTGATTTACTCGTCTGTCACGCTAGAGAGCAATAGGCAATCCAATTATGCTTCAGACAATAGATAAAAGACTGCGTGACGAAAGTCGAGGTAGCCTGCGAACGCAGACGTATTTTCGGCGACAACCGAAAATACGTCTGGTTCGCAGACCGGCTGGGTCAAGGCGATAATCCCTCTGTTGTTATCTTGCATAGGCAGCTTACGGCAGCTTTATACATCAATTCGTAATCGTATGTTTGGGATGCCTGGGTTGTCACGTAAACCTTCCATCGCTCGACTCTCAATGACAGGCAGAGAAAGGGACTGACAAGACTAGCGACCCTTGCTAAGGAGCAAGTTGACTGATATGGAATTTCTGGCGTTTGAGTAAATACAAATTAGCCGGAAATGAAATATTTCTGCGGCACTGAAGCAGTGGCGACTGGAACTAGTCCAGTCGAAGTGCATTATGGGTTTCACGTGAGATAGTCATTCTAGGCCGACACCTCGTTTGATCTTCGATATTTTTTTTCTAAGTATAACGTTCTTTTAGTTCAAGCGGGTAGACGCGTTTGAAATTTGTAGCCTCGTAGGATGGGTTATTTAGAGTTTGAGACATGGTTCCTACCCAGATTTCCTGTCGACTTTTTTCGCCACGGGTTTTTTTCCGGCAGGTTTTTTCTGGCCTCCGTTCTGACAGTAGTAGTTGCGTAAACTGTCGCTCAGCTCTGTCTCTTGTTTCATGTCGGATACTTAGATCTTGTAGTAGGTAGTAGTATAACGTATCGTTATAGTTACTGGTGCTCAGCGTAAACTGCCAAAATAAACCTAATGGTTTTTTGCTCATGTTGTGTACTGCGTGGTGGAGCTGAAATTTTGTACGTTCAACCGATCTGGCACGATTAAGCTTCCTGTTTTTTTGTCTCAATTTTACAAAAGTGAATTCTGGCGATGAACTGCGGCGCGTGGTAAAGCACGTGACCCCGTCTTGGGATCTGAAACCGAAAAAATCAAATTAAAGTAGAATTTTCTACCATAGACTATACTCTGCACGCAGAGTCCTCGACTTGAGTAAACTAATTTCATATGACAGTGTTTTCAGTTTTCTGCATTATTTTGCCCCCAACTTACGTTCAAATTAAAAAAGACCCCAAACTCCCCCTCCAAAGATATTATGTTATTTGTTAATTTATTTTCACCTCTCATTACTGCGTCGCAAACATTTCCTTTAAATTTGGTCCTGAGAAGTCATTAGTAATTAAGTCAAACGAATATTCTGATCTAGTCCAAGATTTAATTTCTTTACTCCTTCACTTTTTTGCACAACAATCCGCTGGAGACTAGAGAGTGATCTTCCAAGCAGATTTAAATCATTTCTTTACTGATCGATGCTTACTTAATTCAGAGTCAGAAGATGTAATTTACGTTTTCCCGGCTGTCTGCTTAATCTGGGAGAAAATTGCTGTCTATTTAGCTCTTTAGCAGCTGAAATCCACAGTCACCGTAAAGATCTTAATGTCTTATTTTCTTAATTCCGTGTCCGTCCAGTTCCTCGACCTTTTCTTTAAGTGGGAATCTAACATCTGCTTGACCCGTCAATATGTTTCAGTGCTCGTTAAAATCTAGGCAGCAGTTTCGTCAATAAATAAAGCACTTTAGTTTTATTGATAACTAAAATCATTTATATTCCTTCTAGTTTTCATTTCAGTTTTATTTCAACCACTGACGTTAGTAATCATAAACAGGCCATAAATTTATGATGAATATCTGAAAGGAAGCTAGAAAATAAAAGTAAATGTTGGCGGCACTCTTTGACAAGCTTAAAAGAGTAAATTGTTATAAAGTCTTCACTGACGCATGACATATATAGGAATTGTGTTTTTGTTCAAGTCTATATAAAAGGTGTTTTCTTAAAACATGAAATGTTTAATTTCTACTGTTGATATTTAGTACAATGTCGTGCTAAAAATAAAGTAGCTTTTAAAAAAAACCGGCTGGTCAACAAAAGAGTCTTGCACATGTATAAACAGCTTCTTGTCACATTTAAGTCCTAACGACAATCAGGAAAATTCATCCCCTTTGTAACACCCATGCAATGAATAGATTGTCCTCTTGTTTCCATGGCGACAACAGCAGCTGATGGTTTTCATTTTTAAAAATCTAGACAACAATTACTTTTTTGTTTTGGAAATCAGAGTGCTTGTTTTAAAGGATTTCAAGCACGGACATTCCGCTCGATTCAGATATTTGAAGAAATGGATAGCCCGTGTTTCGACCTAGCCTCGGCGTGTTCCAGTCCTTTTCTTTATCGAGAAGGCGAAGATTTCCTTGGGCAGCCAGTCAACACGTTTTTCGATGAAGATATTAGCTTCGATTTCGTTGACATTTTTGAAGCAGGTTTTTCGATAGCTGGGAGAACTGATGAAGTGACGGCGACAGCAAGTCATGAGAAAGATCAGTATTTAATGAGCAAGAGCCCGGTACCTTTAACTTCATCGCAAGGGCATGGTAGTATTTCGGAAAAGGACTTAAATATCGCCCATGATGCTGACACGTTTCTTGTTAGCAGAAGCGAGCATGTTAAGGTGTCGCAAAGGGAAAACAGTGCCTCGCTGCATCAAACATCATTTTCTGAAAACATAAATACTTGTACAAATGAAGTTCACCCAAGCGCCGAGAGAGTGCTTTCAAGAACTGTGAGCAAAAATGCGGAACAACGGACTCAAGACGCCACAAGACAACATGCGACTGAAACTGACAACGTGCGATCAACAAGTCACGATAGAGATGCTGTTGAAACTAGCAGTCCGAAAAGCGAGCAGATTGCAAATATTGCAACGCCGGCTGCTTCACGCAAAGATCTCGGAAATAATTTTCAGCAAAACATTAATATTTGTAGTAGTGAACATGAAAAAACAACATTCGACAGTTTCAAGCTATCGTCGCTTGAGGAACACACAACTTGCGACAAAGATCGGCCCTGTGCAATTAAGGGTCGGGCAGCAGATCTCAAAAAAGAGGAAAATGCTCCTTCTTTTCGATTGAAAAATTCTGCTTTCAAACGTTGTGTCGTTCCGAAGACGTTTTATTCTCCCTTTTGGACCCCGGAAAAAAGTACAGCGAGACAGGAGAAATCTTTGGAGGACGGTTTTGTTAATGCGCGGCGAAATGTAGACATTTTGTACTGCTGTCGTTATAAATCCCAAAAGCGAGGCGCTAAGAACATTAAAATTACGATGAATCCCGCGCAGAGTGCATTAACGACAAGTCGTAAAGACAGCAACAGGTATATCGATTTTCTAAAACGCAATTCTGTCGTAAGGCCTCAAGGAAACCAGCGAAAAGCTTATAACGAAACAATTAGTGGTCAGATATCAAGACAGGGTTATGTCTGTAATGAGGCGGCAAACAGAAATGATAAATGGATTTCGTTGCCAGCAATTTACACATCATTTAGACCAGCTCGTCAGAAAGCTTCGAGCAACAGAGACAATGGTGCACTTTATTCCAGAACGCTTTCGGTTGCTCCTATAGACGGCTTGGTAAATAAATACAAAGGAAGACATTGCGATCTCGTTGAACAACAGAAAAGATACCAGCTTAAACCTTTTAAATAGATATCTGCTCGCGCATGCATTACGTTTCCAGTAATTAACACCTCTTTTGCAACTGAAAATTAGCTAAAAGCTTTAACACAAAGCAATTGGTGTGTATTACTGTACAATTTTCGTTGTCTAAGGCAAAACAGGCAGCACCTTTTGGTAAAGTTGAGGCCGCTTTCAAAGAAATTTGTATATACAGATTGTTTAAAAGCACGGAATCGCCGCGGTCGGAATAGTAGATAGTTTTAATTCGCTGACTACGTAATGAGGTCAGTGGTTTTATTGATTTTCGGCTTAAAATGTCTAATCCCACGCCATTGAAAGTATTAAAGCAATGAAACAAAGCTTCCTTTTTTGTAGTTCAAATGCGTCTTAAATTAAAAACGGCATATTACCATTTTTAACTTAAATGATTTTTATCAGAAAATAAAGCCATTAAAATCATTCCATAATATATCTTGATCCTGATACCTCTTCTCGTAGCTAATTAAAATATAGATTGGTTATGCGCTCGCTTTATTGGTTAAAAGCTGCGTTTTGAAAGAAACAAAGAAGACTGTGTTTTATTCAGTAGAGTGCATTAATTCTATATCATGAAGTACATTAAAGCGGAATGTTTATTTCAGCATGACCAAGAATATAAATATATATATAAAAAACACCACTTTCTTTGGCATATGTTTTTACAGTTCAGCTTGTGTTCTCAAATCATCATCGAGTCACTTACACTTCCCTTGAAAACTTTTATGACGTCGATGAACTCAGGATCAAATCAACACATTTCTCCCTTCTTCGCTAATACACTCAGAGCTCTACTCTTATTGGAACACCTGCAATGCGTAATATAGTTTATTCATTTCCCCTGTCATCTTACCAACGCAATTGGTTTCTAAGCTGGCTTATCATCAGCATGGGACGCGATTTGTTCTGTTCTATCTTTCTAGACTTTGAGAAGTTTCTGGCTAAACTAGGGAATATTGTTGCGGAAACATTTCAGGAGACGCGCGGTAAAGATATGTTGCAGAAACAAATTTTGCTGCTCAGAAGCAAGACACTGTTTTTTATCTCAGTTCAAAAAAAATTTTTGATTACCGGGCACACATTTTCGTCATTTTCCTTCCAAATCATATGTTTCCCCGTTTAGCCACCATGAAAGCAATGTCGACTAGATTCCATTGCTGCTTATTGGTCCTTATTAAAAATTTGTCCCAGCAACGATGAGCAAACAATTAACAATGGCCGACGGCGAAGTCGAAGTAGAAGAGCCACAAAAAGCCGGGCCTTAGAAAAGGGAAGGGAAAGAAGGAAAGGAATTAAAAGGACGAAGAGGTAGCTTTTGTGGGATGTAACATGACTGGGGGGCTGTCGAATCGATGCACAAATGTCACATAATACGGTATCACAATTGAGGGACGATTGCAAAGGCAAATTGAAACTGTTTAATGTAAAGCGCATCCGTGACACTTTGTTTTCCGAAACAATGTTTCCTTGTTTTAGCCATTGGGGCAGCAAAATGTTTTGTTTGTTTCCTGTTAATTTAGTCACCCTGGAAACATAACAAGAAACAATGTTTCCTTAAAAATGTTCCTGGCTTAGCCAGGCCTTAAATTAGCTTGAGGAATTTAAGGACGTTAAATTATTTCTTCTTTTTACTCAAGCGGTCGTTACTGTAAAAATACTAGTTTCATTTGGGGGAAATATTTTTCTGTACGCGTCTAAAGGACCACGGGCCTTCAATATATCAATCAATCAATAAATCAATCCTTTTTTTAGAGGGTAAACATCTAATAGTTTAATAAATTATGGCCCTCCTGCCTCGACATGCTTGAGATGGTTAAAAGCTCTTCTTACCAGGTATACTGCAAATCAAAACTTCTTTAAGCCATCAGTACGCACTAATTGATCTACAATTAAATTCTCCGCAACCAAAATCTGGGATTTTGTCCTACGTTTTCCATACACGCTCTTCTAAGAGCGGTATAAATACCTCTTACTAACCGAGTTCAAGGGCCGTACTGTAAGTTACGGACCGAGTTTTTTCCCCATCGATTTATGGCCCAAACGCGCCGAAGCGCGCGGGCCATAAATCGATGGGGAAAACGAGGATCCGTAACTTACAGTACGGACCGAGAAAACGAGGTTAGTAAGATATTTATTATATCTCTACTGTGTGTCTGACGGGTTCGGGAACGATTTCTTTTCACGCGGAACGGCTTCAAATTTCCGAAGCACCTGGAAAGCAAAACGAGTCAATAGAAAAAATCGTTGTTAATTGACTCTTAAGTCGTTAGCAGGTTTTAATACACAATTTTAGAAGTAAAAGAAAGTTTTAAACTTTTACCTGCTAAAAAAGTTAAGAACACTTGACAATAAATCAAGAAACATTTTGGCAAAAAAACAGCTTCAAATTTTAGTGGGCCGTACAGTAGAATACGGCCCGCTAAATTGACCAATCACAGCGCGCGTACTAACTGAGAGATATAATAGAAAGCTCTAAAAATTTGAGTGAAACACTTCTCCAAATAACTCGCGAATGAAAAACCGCACAGACCTCAACATTGGCGAGGTTGTTTATATAACAATCATCTATCAAATCCCAGATTCTTTAGTTTGTTTTTGATGGCGTGACAGTGCAAACCAGCAATACAACATTTGGTTACTGGCGTTTAATCGGGGTTCAACTATAAATAATGAAAATGTAGCGGACTTACACCTCGTGATATAGATTGATAGTTTACTTCACGAAAATTCTAAAGTCAGGGATGCTGAATGAGGTTTTAAAACAAAAATAGTTTTAACTCATAGTTGTATACATTTTACTGTACATATATCTTTTCTTATTGTATTCATTTATTGTACTGTTCACTGAAAAACCCTATTCGGGAGTGTTCAATAAAGTTAAACCTTAAACCCATACTGAGTTCCATACCTTCAATCAGCGACATAATTAGTTGACACACTGCGTTTCTATAGTAGTTTTAGTGCACCACTCTTGTTTTCGCGTAATAGATTGTGTAAAAGACCCCACTCTCCCATCCAATGCTGCTTGTTTGTAACTCGAGATCACAGCAATTGCCGCCGCACAACATTGTTTTTGAAGGGGGGGGGGGGGGGTGGGGCCGGAGGGGGCAAAAAGGACCCACCGTGACGAAATAGGGGATTAAAAAGGTAAATGTGTCAAAAATTTAGGCGCCGATTGTCTGAAGTACTTTAGTTTAAATGGCTTCAAAAGAAAGCTTCATCAGGAGTCTTTTATCTTACCATTTAATCTACACTATGGGTACTTTCAATTTATACCGGTGCATAATCGGCATGTACAGTACAAGACTGGTTTATGTCAAAGCTTTACAAATAGATCTATAGATTAAGAACAGTCTGTACATAATAAGCTACAAAAAACAAAAAAAAAATAAACAAAAAATACATCCCACAAAATTCCACTTGACTATCGTCTTATTTACAATGGCAACATATGAAACAGTGTTTCATTTTGCTAGTGAATGTACGGAATGATCATATATTTGAACTGCGGAGAAAGATATGAAGACATCAATGATCATCGCAGTTATATGCACAAGTTAAGCAGTTGTGAAATTAGAGCCTGAAAAAAATTCAGGCCTGAACGGGATTCGAACCGATGACGTCTGCGATACCGGTGCAGTGCTCTACCAACTGAGCTATCAAGCCACCTGGCTGCTAATCATGTTGTGAGTTCTGTTCGTTTTAAATACAGACGATTGAAACGTAACCCAAGCATCACTGCTCTTTATGCATACTCTTCGTTACAAATCAGCAAGGAATCGTTCAAAACCTAGAAACATCCCATGAGTTTTCCCACCCTATTGCATGACAGGACAGCCTTAATATAATGCATACAAATCGTGGAAAACGATAAATGTTTAGGTGGCCATTGAACAACCGCTCACTGACCGTCAAAAGTCACAGCTACGTGAACCTTGTGACAATGTTTCTCGGACCAGGCGCTAAGAATCAAACTGCTTCTAATTCAAATTTTCAATGACAGTTTAATCTCTTTATTGGTTTTGATAGCATTTGTCAGTGTTAGGGACAGTTTGCCTTACCGTGCCCCTCTGTACCCCCTTGTGCGGGTCACGTGATTTTGCGACCATGTGCTTTCCGCGGCAGTTTGAGGTGCGTTGTGTTATGTGTGTGGGCGAAACTTGTTCCGTCACCTTTTACTTTATCGATGTTGACGTCTTGATTAGGCCTGGAGATGCCCAAAAATATGTAAGTCGTCGCTCATTTGTATTGTTTTCCTTTGTAACTTTGTATTTGTTTCGGGTTCGAGTCGCGAGCTTTTTGTATTTTGTAATTTTCAGCTGTACCGACCGGCGGAATAAACATCTTCAGTGTACAATTTTGTTTGTGGTTTTCTTCAACAGTCAGAAATATATAATATCATAAATGATAAATCGATTAAATAATTGAGGTAATTAATTAATAGATTTTTACAGTTCAACTTTTAAAAGTCAATCCATCCCATGCTAAGTCAGGTCAGGCGAGGTGATGTGGTTTGTTGTCATGTGATGTCATATCACATCATGTCACGTGATGCCATGCTTGTTTAGTCCTTTAATATCATGTCATGTCATTTAATTTCATGTCACGTCACGTCACGCCACGCCATGTCATGTCACCTCACTTCACGGCATGTCTGTCATGTCCAGTGATGACGTGTCATGTCTTGTGATTTCATGCCACCTGGCGTCATGTCACATAATGTCACTTCATGCTTTATATTTCCTGTAGAGATGATCTCGTAGCTTGGTGATGCCAAATAAGATCAGATGCAAAACAGGCAAAACCACTAGAATGAAAACGGCTAACAGGCCTCCAAAGGTCGAGTCGAAGTCGTTGTAATTTAGAGCAGCATAAATGAAAGGTTCCCCTTCTATGTTGGTGCCATCAAGGAGCCAATAAATAACAGAGAAGGTGATGTAAATGACAAGGTACAGAAAAGGATAAAGGGAGTGGAAGAGACGGATTGGAACGGCGCTAAGGCACGTGTCGAGCACCATGAAGACTGAATTGAGCGCGTGCTTTGTAATATTATTTGCATCGATAGGATCATCACCGACCAACACGGTCCAGTACCCCGCGGTTATCCATACGCCTGCAGTTGCAGAGATGACGTAGAGAAACCACAGGAACTTGTGGTGAAACTGCAGGGCGTCGTTCTCGCGGGATTCTTCACTTTCAACGGCGCCGTTTCCGTTACCGTCAACGGACCCCATTTCCAACTCCACCACTTGATCACCTGTAGATGGAGTGGTCTGCGTGTCATTCCTCCGGTCTTGATAAAGAGCGATGCAAGAGAGCGTTGTTGCATAAACAAAGTAGATGTTTAATATGGCGAACGACCAGTTGGTTAAGAAGATGAAAAGCTTTGCCCCGAACTTGCGGATGTTGTAAATCAGCCATGCTACGTTGTAAGCTGTGACGATCAAGCGAATCACAACAAAAACCGGTAGCGACAGCCACTGAAAACGAAAGAAACGAGTAAGTATTAAAATCGCAAAGTTAGAAAAGTAACCATTTTACGCCTTGTTCACACTTGGTGCCCGAACACTGGTGCCTGAACATCTGCACAAAATAGTGTTGCGTCCAAACACTGGGTACTCCAAAGACCCAAGTACCATTTAGTGCCAGAGTACAAGTTCAAGACCTTATAACCGGGCACGGGCACTCTATGCGAATTCTGGGATGACTGACCTGGATAAAAGGCGTGCTCACATTAGTGCCCAGAGAGAATCGTACTTTGGCACCGTGCCTTAGCACCAAAGGTGGACATCCCCTTATAATTAGTTCCTTCCTTCTTAGCCCTTTCGCTGATCACTACTTTTGGAAAGCTACAACTTTCATTGGGCGGGAAGTTGAGAGAGAGCGGATCAGTAAAGTGGCTAAATCGCCTACAATTCCTGGTCCGGTTTAGCTTATAAATCATAAGATTTCGTACGTAAGAATCATTGGGTTTTCTTTAATTATCTATGAGA
>OZ026609.1:2644027-2691527 GCA_964020085.1 Micromussa lordhowensis
TAATTTTATTGACTACAAAGATTACAGCAATTGCTGTTATTAGTTAAAAGGTCGGCCAGGTTCAGTTTTCTTATTTTGTTTATAAAAACATGTAAACTGGGCGAATCTCTTTGATTGTCAGTAAGTTTTGACCATAAGAATGGCCCGAGATATCTAACAGAATGCTTGCCATAACGTATACATTCAAAACGTGGTAATACAAAGTCACTATTTCGTAGCGAGTGTGTAGAGACTTTGCGGACAAATAGTTCAGACACGCAGTAAGGTACAAGACCATGTTTGACTTTGTACAACATAAGTGCTGTAATATCCTGAAGCCGTCTATTATATAAAGAGGGTATATCAGCACGCCTTAGAAGTTCTTCATATGTAGCAGAGTGGGATTTATATATTACCCTTAGGGCTCGTTCTTGTATTCGTTCTAACTTTCTTTTGTCCGATGACTTGCAAAAATGCCAGATTAGATGGCAGTAAGTTAGATAAGGCAGTAGAAAAGATTTATACAATAGTAGCTTGGCCTTGCAGGGTATCAAGTTTCGAAGACGCGAGAGTACTCCAACTTTCTGGCTTGCCTTGGTACATAGTTTGCTAATATGATCAGTGAAGTTGAAGTTTTCATCTATATGAACTCCTAATAATTTGATTAGTTCTGTGTTCGCAATATCTAGATCGTTTATACTCAGCGTTATGTCGCTCTTGTCCTTATCGAGTTTTCGTGAATTGATGTTTATGGACTGAAACTTGTCTGGGTTGGCCAGTAGAAAGTTATTCGAATACCATGGCAATGCTTGCTGGCCCTGTGTTTTCATTCTGCGTCGTACTGTTTCATGTTCCCATCCTTTGACGTACATTTGGTGATCATCAGCATACATGGTTAAGTTTACGTCTTTGACGTGAGCTGACATATCGTTCTGGTAAATGTTCCATAGTAAGGGACCGAAAGACGATCCTTGAGGGCATCCCCGTTCCATCTTTGTCCAGTCACTAGTAGCATCACACATTTTTACTCTGTTCAATCTTTCATCAAAAAATGATCGCATAAGGTTAAGTGATCGCTCTCCAAATTCATAAGCTTCCAGTTTCTTTACCGTCAGAGAATGGCTGAGAGAATCAAAGGCCTTACTCATATCTGTAGATAACACTGATACCAGTTGCTTACTATCAACAGCTTGTTTCCAATCCTCAATCAGCGTAAGTAAGGTTGTTTCGCAACTATGTCTTTTTCTGTAAGCTGTCATTCTGTAGTACAGAGTTTCATCATAATGGCTTGTCACCTGATTGCTCAACAAGATATCAAATATCTTATCAACAGCTATAAGGGAGGTGATAGGGCGATAGTTACTAGCATCCTGTCTATCACCCTTCTTAAGTACGGGTGTCCACTCACCCATTTTCCATGCGCTGGGAGAAGTACTCTGCTCTATACAGTTGTTATAGAGGCTGGTTAACGATGCTGCTGTTCCTTTAGCCACATTCTTAAGTAATTTAGGTGGTAGTCCTGTGTCCCATCCACTGGACTTCTTTGGATTAATCTTTTCCAGTGCCTGCTCTACTTCAGCCACTGTGAAGAGCTTGAATTCAAAATTGGTTTCTTTGTGGGCTTCTCGTATGGTCTTAACACTGCTGTGGTCACTATGGTCCTCTTCCTTGATATTATTCACGTGGTCTCCACCAATACTCAGTGCCGCATTAGTGAAATATTTGGCTAGTATCTCTGCCACTTCCGTTTGATCCTTAACAGCATTATCACCCTCCGTTTTAAGGTGTATTGCTTCCGATTCTTTGATCTTGTTGCTGACAAAAGGTTTGAACGTGTCATAGAATTTCGATGGTCTTGATATGTGTTCGTCCGCCTTAGTATACCAATATGCTCGGATTGCTTTTCTACGCTCTCGTGTAGCTATATTTCGATACTTCTTTTTCAGTTCCATGTTCTCTGAGGTGCGGTCTTCAGCAAATTTTTTGGCGTACTTCCTTTTGTTTCTCAGAGCTCTCTTCCATTCCTGTGTCATGTAAGGAATATCCTTTTCCCTTACTCTTTTCTTTTTGATTGGCGCGTGCTGATTAGCAACACTTTCAAAAAGTCCTCTCCAATAATCATATTTGTCATCTACAGAGGTGAAGATGTCACTGACATGCCAAGGTGCATTACTTAGATCTTCATTAAACAGTTCGATTGGTCAAAAGGAAATGAAATCTTTGACAGCTGTCAAGTGCTGAGCCAGCATGAAAGTGAGATTCTCAACGATCTTGACCAGAGGCTTTCTTTTCCGTCTCGGCTGGGCGCTTCGATCAGCGCTTCGCGTCGCAAATTTCCAAATAAAAAAAGATAATATCAAAAGAACGCCTCTGGGACCAGGGTAGCCAAAACTAGAATGGCCAGTTTGTTGTTATTATGAAATTAACCATCGTCTTTTTCATCTTTTGCTTTTTTCCTACATACACACATATACATACATATACTTTTTGATAAGAGAGGCCTGAATGTGGCAACCTAAGGGCTGGTGTGGACCAGCACTTGGCGCTTCTATATGTATGTAGTTATTGTACTAAGTGTAATTTGTTTAGTCGTTACTTGGTTAGGCATTGCTGCGTCAATCATTTTTTTTGCAATGACTGTCATTGTGCTGCTATTGTTACTTAATTTCATTGTTTCTGAAATGTATATCACCAGAATGCGGTTTCTGAGGTGGTATTAAACCAGTTTCTATCCTGGTCCCGGTTGTTCGAAAGCCGATTAGCACTAACCCACGATTAAATCATCCTAATCCACGGAATAAATGTGTTCCTCGAAGCTCGATTAGCACTATCCAAGGATTAAACTAGGGTTAAATTTAACACACCTAGCGAGGTGGATTAATTCGCTAATCGGATGAAAAAGCAGACAAACAAATCAAAAATAGCGGAATTACAGTTTGTTGATTTTCCTTTTATGCCTGGCCCAGTAAGGAAAGAAATGCAGTTTAAGCAACTTTGCGACTTTTCCAAAATAGATGTTACTACTCTCTCAGGGATGAGCCATCCCGTGTCCGGTTTTCCCGCGGTTTTTCACAACGCGGACGGACCGATGTTCGGCGATCCGCAAAATGTATTACACAAAGAGGGCGAAGCGAGAAATCATGAAAAATTTCAACATTTCCGTTCTCAGAGGTAGAAATCGTTGCTTGCTAGCCGCTGTAATGTAAAAGGACAGATCAGTGGTGGAATTAAAGGCTTTTCTTGCTTGATAAAGGCGAGTATTATGGACAAAATATTGCTTAAGTTTCATTTACTGTCGACCTTGATTGTTTTTCAAAAAGTTGTTTATCTCATTCGGCATAATTTAGACAATCAATCTCCGCTTTAGCTTCTTTTCTTAAGCTTAGTTTATGGCTTTCCTCTTTTCTTGAATTTTCCCCTAGCCAAACTTGCTTTATTAATCTATCTGAATAAAGCCTGTTCCAAATTTCTAAATTACAAAGAAGTAGGGCTGAAAATTAGACCGGTAACCATTTTCAAGAGCTCACTGATTTTCCGCCTGTTCATGAATCAGTGAACCAGTGTTTATCTTGCACAGATTTTTTTTATCACGACTCTCATTTTACTTTAAGCATTTTTATTGCTTCTTGAATACCTTGTTTAAATTTGACAGGCTGTAATGTAAACGTATTTTCTCCTCTCGCTTTCCGCCTCGACTAGCCAATTGGGAGTTTACGAAACCAGGACGCGACGCCGAGGACAACGCCGATTAAAAAAATGATCTTATATTTTACCTACGAATCTCGCGATACTCTAAAGTCATTTTCCTTTGTTTCTCAGTGTCCAAACTATAACGAAACTGAATCTGGAACAAGGCGAAACATTTGAAATAAAAGCAACAAAATTAGCCCTCATGGTTCACGTTCTACGGACAACGCAGAATTTGGTCATTTCATGTTGTTGTTTTGCAGAGGACGGCAATGAAATGCACCAAGAATTATAACGCACGTGCACAGCCATTGTTCTGCTCATTAAACCTTTTGTTTAGCGACGTTCGCGTTGCCGTTGCTGTCGTGGTTTTCGTAAACTCCCTAATGCTATTTGCGGGAAGCGACCATTTTGTATTTTTCTTTTGTCAAATAGTAAATAAAGATGAAAGTTGAAAGTTGAAAGCAAATGTAGTTGACATAAAAGAATTTTAATTTCTTTTTCTTTTTACTCAACAACAAGTTTGCATCAATTTTGTAGGAGCCGTCATCCCTTCCCTCCCCTGCTGGTCCTAGTACTTCATCATTTTCTCCCATTACAGACCGGTTGATGTCGGTCGATATGTCGGCCGATAGTATCGACCGATACTCGGTCGACAGATGCCTTAAGTACACATGATCCAAATGTTGGGACACCAAGCAAGTTCTTCCTAGGTCTCCCTCCACTTACAATGTTGAAAATCGGTTAGTTTTACCCTCTTTATAAAAAAGAGCGCGACATTTTCCATCACTGATTAGTGGGAATGGGAAATACGTGATGCAGCTCAAGTGTCTCAACTATGTCATTGCTTGGGACTGTTGATATACACGCAAAAGCCACCCACTTTCTTCAACCGGACAGCTGGGTACAGCCTATGTAAATCAGTGGATGTTATGCTGCGTCAGTGAGGAATTTTTATGATGATTCTTTGCAATATTAATGAGCTAGAGTTACGGTTTGTGCACCTTGAAATGTTTAACCTAACTTTTTCAAGTTTGTCGGTTCAATCTTCTTTATCCTGAACCATCGCTGTTCGTATATTTGCTAATTATTATGGATTTTTAACTCTTTGGAGTATTTCTGTCGCAGTAGACTACTATTTTCCGTGTGTCCTTTTATTAACAGGTAGTAAATTTGTACGTGCCCAAAATAACTCAGAATGCAGTGACTGAGGTCCGTTAAAGCCTGGTTTTCACATGCGACGCAAGCGCAGCGCAAGCACGATATTTCTTATTTCACCGTGAAAACGACCTTGACGCAAGCACAAACACAAACACAAGGATCAATTTTTTTTTTCCTTTTTCTTGTGCTTGCGCTAACGCTTGTGTTTGCCCTGCAACAAATGAAAACGAAATACCACTCGGGCATAACACAAGCACAAGGATATTTTACCACACGTGGTTATGTTTCGCCATTGAAACACTGGATCCAGATTACCTCGAGCCTAACTGAACAATTATTCAAACTGACGAAGGTTCGGCTGAATTTGCTTGTGCTTGTGTTTGCGTCGAATTTCGTTTTCATTTGATTGCTTGCGTCACTAGTGAAAACTAGGCTTTAGCGTCTTTGTATTCTTAAACAAACTAAATATCTGCAAGCCGTAAACGAAGATTCTGCTTGATTGAACCGTCGTTGGATCCCACAGGAAATCTAATCAGCCAAACTTGAAACGTAAAAACGATCGATGAGAAGTCAAAGACTGCAGTATTTTATACTGTCAAGTGTTCACCCTCGAAAAATAAAGTTGATTGTTATCAATTATTAATGGGGAATGCGTGACACTTTCTTTTCCTCCTTTTATTTACTGGGGCAATAAAACACTTTAATTGTGTCCTGCTAATTTAGCCATCCCGGGAAACAAGAGACAATGTTTCTGCAACAATGTTCCTGGCTTAGCCAGGCGTTAAGGGAAGTTAAATTATTTCTTCTTTTTACTCAAGTGGTCGTTACTGTAAAAATATTAGTTTCATTTGAGGAAAGTATGTTTCTTTACTGGTCTAAAGGACCACGGGCCTTCAGTCAATAAATCAATTAATCAATTAATCTTTTTTAGAGGGTGAACATTTAATAGTTTTAATAAATTTCTGGCCCTCTTCCTTCAACATGCTTGAGATGGTTAAAAGCCCTTCTCACTGGATTTTTACCAGGTGATGGGCTCATGATTTTACACAGGAAAAGAATTGCTATCCTACAAATGAATAAACTCTGGTAAACTACAGTTCAACCCCTATTAAACGGCCCCCCCTCCTCCGGGAAAGGAATAGCGGCAGCCTAGAGGGGGCTGTCCGTTAAATAGAAGTAAAAACAATAGAGCATTTGATTACTGGCCGTTTAATCGGGGTTCTACTGTAAATAATGAAAATGAAGCGGACTAATACCTCGTGATATAGATTGATAGTTTATTAACTTCCAAACGTTTATACGTGTACAGTGCAAGACCGAATTATGCGAAAGCTTTACAAATAGATCTATAGATTAAGAACAGTCTGTATATAATAAGCTAAAATACAACTGAAAAAGAAAAACCAAAAAAAATATATCCCACAGGATTTCAATTGACTATCTTCTTATTTATAATGGAAACATATCAAACAGTTCTTTATTCTACAGGTGAATATATGAAAGGTCATATATTTGAACTGCGGAGAAAGATATGAAGACATCAATGATCATAGCAGTTATATGCACAACTTACCCCAACCATCACAGCTGATTATGCATAGTCTTCGTTACAAATCAGCAGGGAACCCTTCAGAATTAAAAAAAACCTCCTTTTCTTAAAACCTTAAAAAATCCCATGAGTTTTCCCACCCTATTGCATGACAGGACAGCCCCGATATGATTTATACAAATCGTGGAAAACGATAAATGTTTAGGTGGCCATTGAATAATCGCTCACTGTCCGTCAAAAGTCACAGCTACGTCAACCTTGTGACAATGTTCTTCGGACCAGGCGCTAAGAATCGAACTGTCTCTAATTCAAATTTTCAATGACAGTTTTATCACTTTACTGGTTTTGATAGCATTTGTCACAAATATTTAATATCATATCATAGATGATTAATTGATTAGTAATAGTAATTGGACCGAGTGGGGTACAATTCAGGGGGTTATCGCGCGAGTAATTTCAAAATTGGACGAGCGCGAAGCGCGAGGCCAATTTGAAATTACGAGCACGATTACTCCCTGAATTGTACTCCACTCGTTCCAATTACTGATTAATCGTATCTATAACAAATTTTAGAATTAAAAATGTCTTTTGGGAAGTTCTTTTGCGCAAAATATCTATAGCACTTTTCAAAATTATTGAAAACTGTCCGAATTAAAAACGTTGCGAAAAAAAGAAAATAAAGCGGGCGTAATTGACATGTAAATCACGTGGGTATCCAATTACAGGTACCCAATTACAAAAAGTTCAAATCGGACACCTGTAATTGGACACCCACGTGATCGCGCGCCAATCACGTGACAAATAGGTGGTCGGAGAACCAATCACGATCAAGAATTTTGTTATAGATACGATTAATTTTAAAATTTATTAATTGATTAATCGATGTTTACTGTTCAACTTTTAAAAGTCAATCCATTCTATGCTAAGTCAGGTCAGGTCAGGTGATGTGGTTTGTTGTCATATCATGTCATATCATGTCATGTGATGTCACGTTAAGCCCTGTCATGTCATGTCATGTCATTTCATTTCATGTCTGTCATGTCCAGTGATGACGTGTCATGTATTGTGATGTCATGCCACCTGGCGTCATGTCACATAATGTCACTTCATGCTTTATATTTCCTGTAAAGATGGTCTCGTAGCTTGGTGATGCCAAATAAGATCAGATGCAAAACAGGCAAAACCACTAGAATGAAAACGGCTAACAGGCCTCCAAAGGTCGGGTCGAAGTCGTTGTAATTTAGAGCTGCATATATGAAAGGTTCCCCTTCTATGTTGGTGCCATCAAGGAGCCAATAAATAACAGAGAAGGAGATGTAAATGACAAGGTACAGAAAAGGATAAAGGGAGTGGAAGAGACGGATTGGAACGGCGCTCAGGCACGTGTCGAGCACCATGAAGACTGAAATGAGCGCGTGCTTTGTAACATTATTTGCATCGATAGGATCATCACCGACCAACACAGTCCAATACCCCGCGGTTATCCATACGCCTGCAGTTGCAGAGATGACGTAGAGAAACCACAGGAACTTGTGGTGACACTGCAGGGCGTCTTTCTCGCTGGCGTCTTCACGATCTTGATCAACGGCGCCATAATTGGCGGGCCCCATTTCGATCTCCACTGCCTGTTCATCTGTAGCTAGAGGGGCCTCCACTGGCTTCCCCAGGTCTGTATAAAGGGCGATGCAAGAGAGCGTTGTTGCAAAGACAAAGTAGATGTTTAATATGGTGTAAGTCCAGTTGGTTAAGTAGATGAACATCTTCACTCCCAGTAAGTGGATGTTGTAAAACAGCCATGCAAGGTTGTAAGCAGTTACGACCAAGCGATACGCCACAAAAACCGGTAGAGACAGCCACTGTAAAAGCAAAGGAGGGGTTAGTGCCTAGTTAACTTTTGCTACTACTACAAAGTTGCTACTTTGGGGCGGTTGGGGTGTTGGAATGTCGCTTAGCTAACCTGCAATCGGATACGTTCAGGAATACACGCTAATGAGATGCATGCTCTTTATGACAAGCATCACAAAGTGCCCTTATTTGTAAAAACAAAAGTCACCAAAACACACATAATAATGTTAAATATGAAGTAACATGAAAATGACATTTCATGATGCTTCTTACAAGGAACTCTGGACATAAGTGCCTACAATGGTCAGCCCGTAGCTAATGCTATTTCTAATGCTAACACAAAAATAAGTGTTTTGGATACGATTTCATTAAAGTCGTCGATCTTTGCTTTATTTATAGAGATCGAAAGGATAGCTTGTTCAACTGAGATATCAGTTGCACAAGATGAAAACAGGAGTATCGATATTGCCTTTGGAATGGTACACACCACTTTTCGTGAGTTGTATTAACGTCGGGAACTGCAACTGATATATGTAATAGAGAGGAATAAATGTTGTCGTGAATTGTGATTCGTGGCGTGAGTTTCAAAAACAGCTACTGTGTTTTGTAATAATGTGCATATCGCAAATATTAATTAGTCACTCGATGTTACAATTTGTATAATAGGGAACTTGAGTGCTAATGACGGCGACGCCAAAGACGAAGCCTGGTAAAAAATGGATTTACATTCACCCTTGAGTTTCGTAACTAACGGAACCTGTTCAGTACGCAAATCTGTCTAAAAACTTGCTAAAAGTAAATATATAATGCCAGCGAACATTTTCAAAACAAAACGTAAAAAAAATTTTGCCTTCATGGCCTACGTTATTAAAAAATACGCAAAACTTAGTCATTTCACGTTGTTGTTTTGCAGAGGACGGCTAAAAAATGTACAAAGATTTATAACGCACGTGCACAGCCATTATTTTTCTGCTCATTAACCTTGTCTGGTGACATTATCGCTGCCGTTGCCGTCGTGGTTTGCTTTAGTTTCCTAATAATACGCGACGGCTGTCGCAAATGTTGATAGCACCTGACGCGTTTGTAAAATTAGCAGCCGTATCGGGAATTGTAGAAACTGGTTATTGGAATTTGCATGGATAGTGTCGTAAAGTCATTTCTCTAAGAGAAAATCTTTTCAGAACCTTGTGCAAGTACAGTGCTGGTACAATTGATCTTACACTAGCGGTATATGTGACATTATTGAAATAATTGTGGCTATGCATAAACAGTCCTGATCGAGGACACGTAAGCAGGCTTTTGATTGGACGTTTTACATAATGTTTTTATCTGGGTATTTTCTTTATTTCCATCGTAGGTTTAATTTGAAGAATCTTGATTCTGATTAGCAACCGATCAAGAAACCATCGCTCTCGTCAAGCTCAACAAATTGCAGTAAACAACAGCATGGTCTTTCGAACCATTTTAGCCCAAAGATCGATCGACAGAGGTTGCAGTAGCCGTAGGTCATGTAAAGAAACGACAAAAGGAGCCAACATTTAGAAACGTTTCTACTGACTGATTAGGAAAATGAAAACGAAAATAAAATGCGGTATTTCTAAAGAAGATAGTCGATCTTTTACTGAGAACGTCGTAGCCCCCAACACGCCACTGTCCTTCCCGCGTTCACCCGTTAACAAGCCCTGGGTTAAACATAAACTTGTAACGTGACTTACCCTAGAGTCAGTAAAATCTCGACGAACTGGATACCAGAACGTAAAATTTCTCAGACGAAACTCTCCTTTACACATCTTCGAAGCTGTAGCTTTGTCGACCGTTTCACATTGAAATGTGCGTTAGGCTAACGTGGTCGTATATTAGCTGCTAGGCTATATCAATATTTACACCCGGGGAGAGGGGCGGGGGGGGGGGGGGGTTGTGACTATCACATGAAAGACAGATCCCTTTATTTATACAAGCAAAATACCGACGAATGTAAAATTTAAAACTATATAACCACCATAAACATTTACATACAGAGATTAAAAGCCTAATCTAAACAAACTGAGCTAACTGCGCCGTGTCATTAGTTCACTCAAAACTGAAGTTACCTAGCTTCGTCTTAAACTCACCCAATGTTTTAGATACTCTAATATCAGCCGGAAGGCTATTCCACAACACGGCACCGCTATAAGAGACACTTTTACGAATATAATCGGTACGAGGTTGCGGAAGAGCCAGCCTCATTACACTATTTCTTAATCTATAACTAGTAGTATCATTACGAAAGATTAATTTATTTGATAAATAATCGGGTGTCTGTCCATTTAGAATTTTGAACATCATAATGGCTTTGGCCAAAAGCTTCTCATTCCTTAGACTTTTCCAATGAAGTTTACCGAAGAGGTCTGTAGCACTAGAATCATAAGGGGCGGACAACAATATACGAGCCGCACGGTTCTGCAGCTTCTGAAGTTTTTCGGCGAGACTTGTACCGCAGCAATCCCATACTAGGCTGCAGTAGTCAAACTGGGGCTTTACCAAACCATTGAAGATGTTCACAAGAGTGTAGAATGGTACAAAATCTCTAATGCGCTTAATTAAGCCTAAAGCTGAAGAGATTTTCCTACAAACAGTTTTAATGTGGGTATTCCACAAAATGTCGTCGTCTCTCGTTAAGTGTTCTGCACTTGAAGAAATAACAATGGTACAAAAAGCACTGAATGCCGTTTTTAGGCTCCATTTCCGGCGGCATCTCAATTCTGTTGTACCGGCACAAGCTACCATCTGGAAAGCGGCTAGTAATCAAGCCTATTCCGTTTTTAGTTTTATATCATTTAGGAATCAAATAAAGCTCGAGTCATACCCAGCTTGGTCTACTCCGACGAGTACCCCCAACGTTTTCATATGGGAGTTCCCCCTCCCCCCACCCCGGGGAATTTACATCGATTGGGCATTAGTCGCGAACAGACATTATCGATTATTTTCGTCTACGGAGGACGAGATTATTCAGAAAAAACATCAGGATTAGTTAAGTAAACCGTTCAAACATTTATAAGTCACGACGTTGTTTGTTAAGGACTAATGGGGAGCTGAAAAGCGATGTAGACAGCGACGCCAAGGACAACACTCCGTAAAGACTGGAATGTTTTTAATTTCACCTAATCGCTCGGTAAAGTACGCTCCGGGCGGTCTGAAATTCTTAATCACCGAATTTTAGTTTGAGATGAGCGCCTACAAAATGCAGCAAAGTGTATGGAGCACCCGGAGCGGGAGGGGGGGTGGGTGAGTACTTGACCCACGTTTGGGTATAGGGGTGCCTCCTAGGGTTTGAAACCCTGACCCTGTTAAGGACAAAACTACTCTAAAAGCCCTACCCTGTGTAGAGAACAATAGCTTCCATTTCAAGACCCTGTTTAGGACAACAGACAAAATACACACTGTCTGGCTTTGCAGGAATTTAAACCCTTCAATAAGCCGCTCAATCAGAGAAATCATGCTCGCCTTGTAAAACCCAGTTGTCAATGCTCGCAGTCTGGGTTAAAGTCTCTCGGCTCATAATACCATACACTATTTGGGACAGATTCTGACCCTGTTCAGGACAGAGGCAAGTCAAATTGTATTTTCCGTTTAGGACAGCGAGGCCAAGAAAACCATTCCCTCTCCAGCGGCACGTCCCCATATAGCCCAAAAAAGGAAGTACCCCCACCCCTTCGATCCCCCTGGGTGGGGCTCTTACAAAAAATTGCATTTGTCATATAGAAACTCAGGTGAATTGTCCAGGTAAACAAATGAGAGAAAATGGGTGACTGACACTTTTGGAAATAAACAGTTTCCGTTTTCATTTAGCTACAATATAAGACACCTGTCTTTTATTTTAGACTTATTATACTCCACACACAATAAAATTTGAAGAGAAAAGCAACCATTATACTAATCTACGTTAAATTTGGTCTAAAATCGGGGTGCAATAACAGTTATTGTGACAAACAAATGGGTCAGAAATGAACTCAGGGTAACAGATTAATTTTTTTTATTAATTTTATAAAGATTTTAGTACAAGTATTATCGCACAGGGCGCGAGCTCTCTGACGTTTACTAATGTAGACAACAAGATACGCTAGCTTCTAAATGTTCGTTCCCTTGCAAATAATGTTGATCTTTAGGCTTGAAATGGTTCAAAACAACCATTGTGTTGTTTATTGTGGTTTGTGCACTTTGGCAAGAACGATAGTTCCTTGTAATTTACCTCTGATCAGAATCAGAGAGTCTTCAAATTCTACCTAGAATAACAATAAAGAAAATACCCAGAGAAAACATTGTGTAAAATAGTCAAAATTAGTATGCACTGACGAGTTCTTAATACTGTTCATACATAGTCACAAAATGTCAAATGAGGTTACATAGTTATACCGTGAGCTTTTATCTCGTCCCAGTAACGCGTGGGCAAAGCCTCTTTAGTAACCAAATTGCCGACTGATACGTAATCGCTGGGGAACCTCATCGTCTTTTTCTTCCTGTTTTTTTCATTAATCTAAGTAAGGAAAAATTTCTCGAACCTTGGTATGACCCAGGCAAGAGGATCATGAAAACTTAAATGATACATTTAAATTTCTATAAATGCAATGTTTCCACTTGATCACGCATTTAAAAGCAAGAGGTGTTGCCTCGCACCAGGTTCATAGCAGTGCAGGAAATCGAAGCTGTCACACAGTCTGGGCCTTTCAAAACCTGCAGTAGATTCATGATGTGTCGAGAAGAATTTCGTCTACGAAATTTCAAATTGTGGCATCCAATTCTGCGAGATTTTACGCATTCACGGGTGAGTGGAGAAATCTAACTGCAACTCTCATTAAGTAACAATCTTGTGAGAGGTTTACTTTAAATTAAGCGACTATAACAAGTTGGACACTGCTCTTATGATTTAATTACACGTCTGCTCTGAATGAACTTGATAGCTCTTTAGCTTACTCTAAAATAGTAAGAGGTAGTGGGATTGATCAGTTGAAAAGTTAAGCGGGCGCTGTTTTAGTTTTAGCTCGTCAATGATTCACTTGAATATTCAGTGCTCACAGACTGAGAACTTAAAAAACAGATGCATGGTAAGATGGGGAATTAAAGCATTGATCATGTAGCCGCATTCATGACACGTTCTACGGCCGATTTCATGACAAATAGTCAAGTATCGAGTGTATCAAAGTCTTGATGTTGAAAACATGATTGCAGCCGGCGATCCTGTGAAAGATGGGTTCTTTAAATTCTTCTTAATAACTCGAAGCCACTCAGGCGAGTTAAAATCTTTCAGTTTCGGCCGGCGACTTAAACTGAATCTATTTTCGAAAAGTAAACTTCACGAGATTCATATATGCACTAACTTCTCTCTTGTGCGAGGGCCAAATCATTACAGTTCAGCTTGACAACTAAGATTTGGTCACTATGTATTGCTATGTGAAAGGTGTTAGTGGAGCAAAGATTGAACTCAAGAGATCAGGATTAGGGTGGAACCATTTTGGTTGGAAAATGAAAGGTTTTAAATACTCTCTGATTGACGTACTCGAAGTTACTATAAACTCGTTGCGAACTGGCGTTACCTACAGGTCGTAGTATTTTTAGCACTGGCTGAATGCAAATGAACAACTGAATTACGAAAACAACTTAGCAGGACATCCCTTGCAAATTCACCCATGCTGCGTAGTCTGTTGCCTTGTTACCTGAAGATCGTGGTAGAAAACAATAGACTTTTGATTTCTTGAAATTTCAGCTATTAGTTAAAAACGAGTCATTTCAATCTCGTTGATCTCACAGCTGACTGTTGTCTTGTTCCCAGGGTCTGGAGGAAAATCCGAGAGGACCCTGGAGATGAGAATGTTGATTGCTGGTCTTTTAGAGAAAGTCTAAAAGACTCGCGACTTTCATTTCCTCCACTGAATCAAATGTTTGGTATAAATTTACTGCTGAATGAGAAAAGAACTGACATTTCAGCTATCAGTTGAAATGTCTGTACTTTTCTCCTTTTAGCAGTAAATTTTTATATTTTGGAATCTCAGCTATCAGTTAAGATAAAGTCATTTCTCGTCGATCTCTGAGCTGTCTGAAAAAAATGTTGGTCTGTCAATTCGCAAAACTCAGTTATGTTTGTTACCTTCTTTCTTTTGCTTTGCAGTGGCTGTCTTTACCTTTCTTTCTTGCCTATCGACTGATCGTGACTGGTTATAATTTCGCATGGCTTATCTACAACATCTACAAATACCAGGCAAAGCTGTTCATTTTCCTGACAAACTGGACTTACCTGATCCTCAACCTGTACTTCCTGCAAGCTACAACGCTGACCTTCTGTGCACTGTACTGTGAATACAAGAAACGCGGAGGGGCTAGCTCCGGTACTAGTGAGACACAAGCATTAGTAGAGATGGGATCTGGTGACGACAACGCCAACCAGAATGAAAAAACAACCACAGAGGCCCGCGAAGAAGATGCTCTGCGGCTGCCCCAGAAGATATTCTGGCTTCTCTACATCATCAGTGCCAACGCTGGTTTATTAGTGACTGCGGGGTACTGGACCGTTCTGTTCGAAGAAGACGAGCCAGTTGACGCAAACAACATAACAAAGCATGCCCTTAACTCTGTCTTCATGGTGATTGACACATTCCTGAGCTCGATCCCAATCCGTCTCTTCCACTCAGTCTATCCACTGCTGTATATTATTGTATACCTTGCATTCACCGTCGTTTATTGGCAGCTTGGTGACACGAACCTCCAAGGCCAGCCTTACATTTACAAATTACTGGATTACAACAACTTCGAGGCGTCAACTGGTTGCATTATCGGGTTCTTTCTTCTCCTGGTTCAACCCGTTCTACAGCTGATGTTGTTTGGCCTCGTCAAACTACGAGATCACCTTCGTCCGACACACAAGACCATGGACTGTTAATTTAATTCCTGTCTAAGGAATGTAGCCAGAAAAACTATACACGAACTCGTATTTACCCCTAAGAGTTTGTGTAGTGAGTAGTCTTTTTTAATTCATACCCCACCCCCATCCCTTTAGTGTACCACCTTATTGATTATGTCTTGTTTGCGTATTTCCCATCCTACGAGTGGTAAAAAACTAAGAAACAAGAATTAAACCTCCCTATTTTTAAGGCGGGGGTAAACATAAATAGGCGTGAAATTTGAAGTGATATAAAAAAGGAAATTGTTAGGATTAAGATGGGTTGGAAACAGACAGTTGACCCCCGCAAAAGAGAGCCCCAGGTTGCTAGGTGACTGTTTGGTATCCGTCCACTAATTCTTCACTTCAAATTTCAATTTTCCAAATCCATCAAATCTTCAACATTTCATATTTTCCTCAATTTAACCTATCCTTTGAGAAAAAATATCTATTTCCCAAAACGCCCAAAAATCACCCAAAAATTTACACAAAACCGCCAAACAGTGGTTAATGAGATAAGCAGAGAGATTTAGTGTCGCTTGAAAAGTGACCGAGATATTGGCAGAAATGCAGTGTTAAGCGACCTCAAAACAGCCTTCACGTGTACCCCTGCCTTAAGTAGTCAAAACTTCATGCCAGCAACATATTTGACCAGTGTTTTATTTTATTTCTTTTTTCACGAGGTTCATCGGATGGGTATCAAGAGATTATGATCCTGAGATCGTATTCTCTTGGTGATATGTTATCAATATATAGCCTTCCATTTCTAAACTAGGTAGGGCCTCCTCAAGTGCACTTGTATGACTAATCAAACGTACGAAGTTTTCAACTTCAGCCCTCTATAATGGCCGAAATAAAAATCGGCGGCAAAACCCGGTTTGAGAATTTACTAAAACAATTATTCCATTCGCCCTTGTTGGATATGAAGTGATTATAACCAACTCGCGCTACGCGCTCGTTGGTTATTTTATCACTTCGTATATATATCCAACTCGGGCTCATGGAATAATTGTTATATAGCCTTCCATTTCTAAACTAGGTAGGGCCTCCTCAAGTGCACTCATATGACTAATCAATTCACTTGTTTTGATCCGTGGGTCGACGCCTTTCCTGCCTGCTATAAACGCTTCGGAAGAAGAAAGATCCTGAGAAAATCAGGACTTAAAATCGATGGAAGTTTGTTATGAAAATAATAATGTCCAGATTGAAGCTGGTGTTTCCGGCAGAGTTTTCTCGTGTTTCGTAGGCGTTTCGGGAAAGATTACAAAAATAGTGGATAATTCAGTTCCTAGAGCATTTAAGGGGCCAAATATCTTCTATAAACTGATGAGTGCGTGTAAACAGTTGCAAGATTCAAAAAAAATTATTCAACCCGCGCGCGTTTTTTATACAAATTCAGATTCAAATTCGTCTTTTGTCAGAATTCTACAAAAGACAATTAGATTATGAGGTCTCGATTTCTCTGTGGTGATAGTACAGCTGATTCGGCATCCGGCAGTCTCATCAACTTATCACTTCATAGAAATCAAGAGCTCATAATTTAACTGTTAAATACAAATAACCAGACTAGAACATGGATTGTTATCACATTTATTGTTGAAACCAAGTTTGGCTAAGATTATAATTACAACGACGACAGGTTTACAATGTTTCGGCCTTATTTCAGAGCCAAATATTCTTGTAAATATAAGCGACACAAGTATATATATCTAGGTTAATTAAGAGTACACAAACAAGTTATGATACAACATGACGTAACAAAAAAATATAACCCTCTAGAGGCTATGATTCCCACTTCAATCTCGGCTAGGCATTAGGAGTCTAAGTTAGAGAGGCTAAGAAACGCTAATTGAGACTAATTGTCGACATTACGGTCAATAACCTCAAGTTAGTGTGAATAGCATTAAAGTGCAATTATTTGTAATCTGTTAACATCAATGCTTTGAAATGTGAAAACCTTCTTTTAGCCAACGACGAGGTCACTCAAAATTATAAAGGTTTAAGATACATTGCATTTCATTACATTGATTAACTTTTATGATTAATGTATGCGAAGTACGTAGATGCAAATAAGTGGCAGGGTATTCTGCGGTTTAGCCAAGAAAAACAAAAAATGGTCTGCATGAACGAGACACTAAGAGTTTTTGACAACAAACCTTACTAAATTGAGTTCATTTGCCATGAGCTTCCCATATTGACATCGCACGAAAGGAGAAGTGAAAGACTCAGTTTGGTTGGAATCGCATCAAGATATGAACAGTAAGGTTAAAGTGCTACTATGATCAAATCCTTACTCCTTGCAGTTTTATGGGTGTCATAAAGAATTTCCCGAAAGATTGTGGCGTTTTCCGTTTTCAAATATCTTTATCAGTTTTCATTTTGAAAACTTTCTAAAACATGTAAATTAGGGGACTTATGACGTCATAAGTAATACCCAGTATTCAAATAGATCTTGCTCGGTCAATCGATTGCAATATGCTGCAGAGACCGTTGAAACTAGAACAGCAGGTATAAAGGCAACACGCCTACAAGTATAATAAAATTTATTCTCTCAATTGGCAACTCACTCTTTTCCAGTCCCTTCCAACCTGTTTTCAAAACTTCTAGAGAATTTCAGCTAGAAAAAGTTAAACAAGGCTAAGAACTCAACCAAAGACATCTATATGCTTGTCAAAATACGCAGACGAGGCATCATTGACAAATATTAAAATAGAACACCGAAGATGACAAGAAAAATCTTAAACGGCGACATCTAGAACCCAGTATGTTGCCATAGTAACGAATCAGTTAAGCTCATATTTGTAGAACACATTTACTAGTCTTACTGCAAAGAACCATACATTTCTGATACAAATTGGTTCAGATATCTTTATCCGCATATTTGATCAAAATTTGGTTGATTTGCACACCTTCAAAACTCGAATATCTCTGGCATAAATAGAGTTATTTGAAAGTTAATTCCCATACACACAAATTATTAATGTTATAAAACTGTAGATAGGACAGATGAGAATTTCATCATGGTAGCACTATAAGCTGACCTCTTTTGAGCAAGGGCAAATGTTATTTCGCTTATCGAACAAAATCGAACTCACAAAAAGCACTTGCGCGCCGAAAAAAATCGAAGGACAAAGCTCGATTTATTTTTTTTAATAAAAAAAACGAAAACTGGGTTTAGAATGCGTCTTGTTCGAGTACAATATAAATATGATTGCATCTGTAACATAGAAATTAACAGTCCACTGCCTTATGTGTGGGGCGAAGGAAATCTCTTAACTTGACGAGACCAAACAAAATCAGCTGTAAAACGGGTTGAACCAGTAAAAGAAAAAATCCGATAATGCAACCAGTTGACGCCTGGAAGTTGTTATAATCCAGTAAACTGTAAATGTAAGGCTGGCCTTGGAGGTTCGTGCCACCAAGCTGCCAATAAACGACGGTGAATGCAAGGTATACAATAATATACAGCAGTGGATAGACTGAGTGGAAGAGACGGACTGGGATCGAGCTCAGGAATGTGTCAATCACCATGAAGACAGAGTTAAGGGCATGCTTTGTTATGTTGTTTGCGTCAACTGGTTCGTCTTCTTCGAACAGAACGGTCCAGTACCCCGCGGTCACTAATAAACCGGCGTTTGCACTGATGATGTAGAGAAGCCAGAATATCTTCTGGGGCAGCCGCAGAGTATCTTCTTCGCGGGCCTCTGTGGCTGTTTTTTCCTTCTGGTTGGCGTGGTCGGGATTGACGCTGTCGTCACCAGATCCCATCTCTACTACTTGTGCCTCGGTAGTACTGGGACTTGCCTCTCTTCGCATCCTGCATTCACAGCAGAGAGCACTAAGTGTTAGCGTTGTAGCTTGCAGGAAGTACAGGTTGAGGATCAGGTAAGTCCAGTTTGTCAGGAAAATGAACAGCTTTGCCTGGTATTTGTAGATGTTGTAGATAAGCCATGCAAAATTATAACCAGTCACGATCAGTCGATAGGCAAGAAAGAAAGGTAAAGACAGCCACTGCAAAGTAAAGGATAGAAGATAGGAAAATTAACTTCTAGCTTGACAATAATAACTAAGTTATGCCAATTGTATTTTACTAGTAATAGTCAGCGGAGATTGAAATCGATGAGAAATGATGCACTTTTACTGATAGCCACAATTTACTATTCAAAGTTGTGAAGGCAAGGCTCACGGCCTAATTGGCATAAAATCTAAAAATTAAACGTGTCAGCCATAACTTTTCAGCGACTTACCAAAACACCTTCAAAGTTGGCAACAATATGAAACATAACGACTTTAACTCATTTTGGTTAGCTGTAAGTAAATTAAAGTGTCTTTGCTTTCTTTACTTGCCATAACATAAAATATCTTTGTCTAACAAAAAGTAGCACTTCACAGATTACTATTTGATTAGAGGAATCTTTAATACGTATAATCAAGGAGCTTGGTTCAATTTGACCGCAAGAACGAAAGTTGTTCATATACGAAGTGAGGAGATATTGTACTTCAAGCTAAAACTTACAGAAAAGTAATTATAACGATATTTTCTGATCGTTTCTGGTTAGGTTACCTAAAAGTCTGTAAAACTTTGAAATTTTTGTATTTACTGGAATTTGAATCCTAAGGTGCTGAACTATTTATTTCAAGAAGCATTTCTCTCTGTAAATTTAAAGCTCGTTTTCTCAAAACGAGTTATGTTTGCCTTTGAGAAAATATATCTCAAGAAGGGTTTAAGCTTTTGACTTCAAATTTTCATGATTCTAGATCTCACTGGGTTAATTGATATGAATGAGGGAAATTGCCATAGAATTCTTAAGATAAAAGTTAAGAAAATAAATGTTTCACAGATTGCGCAAATTCAGATGGCTGTCAGAGCTCCGCATCTTCAAATTTCGCAAAATCCCTCATTCGTTACAGGTGGACATGTGTTTACTTCAGAATACAAGTAAAATATGTTTTTTGCTTTAAATTGTACATAAACTTCTTTTCTCAAGTGCACAGGGGTCATGCACAACATGTAATACTTTGAGAGCCCAGTGTCATATTACAATAACTGACACAGCATTGAAATACATACTTTTGTAATTTGCAATTCAAGCAATTAGATTTTCAGTGATAGTTTGTTAGGGTTGTGATGAAAATCAGGGTTGTGATAACTGTGAAAAAAGGCATATTTCAGGTAAAATCCCGCCTTAAGTTTTGACGATTTTATAGCAAATTCTTAGAGTTTGTTGCTGTTTTTTTCATCGGTCGCCATCTTGATTTTTTTGGGTGAATTCAAAATTAGGGTTGAGGAGGCCTATATAGCGCACCTTCGCGTTTAAGTGTTGATTAGTTGGGTCACGTGACCTGTTATCAATGTTTGATTAGATTAAAAGGAAATTGTAAATGTTGTAGCGAGATGCCAAATAAACGGATATAAATTGAAACATTGTGGCAATAGGCGAACATTCGATATATCAATAGTGTAACATGGCTCCGAGGCTTTCGGGTCAAGTTTCCTTTGTCTCTCAATTCCCAAAAGAGACTTTGATACAATGAAAACAACACCAAATATAGAAGTTGACTTCAAAGGCTCAGAGCCATCTTGGAACATTGATATACCGAATGCTAAATTCCTATTGATGGATGTTTACTTTTGGTCTTCCCAGGGCAAAACAATGTTGTTTCTATATGAAAAAAGTTTAAATTTTTCAGGGGGGGGGGGGGGGTTACCAAGGAACGAGTGAGCCATGCTTAAACATGCTTGCATGAGTGCTAGATGACGGCTGACTCGGAAGTAGGCCTGTCCCGACTGCGCTCGTAAAATGCTGTAAAGTTGCTCATTGCGCATGGAATGCCACTGAAAAAGTTGCTAAACAATTGCCAAAAATCCCAAAAGTTGCTGCCTAAGTTTCTTGATATTTTAATATAAACGTCAATTAACAGCCTTATTTTTTTAGTTCTTTACACTAATTGCTAACATCGGTCAAGAAAAATAGCTTGCCTTAATAGACTATTTTCATTTATAACATGGCTTCGAGGCTTGGGGGAATAAAACTAAATAAATTAATTATTCATCCCTCAACCTCGATTTGATTTCTTTTGTTTTATTTCCCCAAGCGTCGGAGCCAAGTTATATAATTTTAATATATCGAAAATGGTCTATTAAAAATCTTGTTCGCAAATATGTGCGAAAGTTAAGGATCACGGATCAAAACACATGGTTCATTCAGTGACGTCTTGCCGAACGTTGCAATTGACAGGTTATGTGTTCAAACTTTCTATGAAATCGTTGAATTTTTCGTGCTTGATAAGTGCTCTAAACATATATTTTGTTCAAAAGTTGCTCAGAAAGGCAGTAAAACTTTTTCGAGATTGTTACATGAACCGCAAAAAGTTGCTCCAAACGCCAAAAGTTGACGAAAAGTTGCCGAGCACAATCGCGACAGGCCTACTCGGAAGTTGCTAAAAATTTAACTGATGACTGAGTTTACAGCTCCTCGACCAGGTTTTTGAAGATTCTCGTCTCCAGGGTCCTCTCTGATGTTTTACCAGACCGTGAGAACAAGGCAACAGGTTTCGCAGCAGGGGTGGTCGAGTCTTTTGTTCTCCAGAAGTTGTAAAAAAGCTATTCTTTCAATATTTGCGTAATTGGTTTATATGCAGTCATTCAGTACTAAAAACAGCAGGCCCTGTACGAAATGGTAGTTCTCGACGACTTTCTTAAACTCCAGCGAATAAAGCATTTACGAGATTTCACTTTCCAATGATTTGATTTGCTCCCATTCTGATCTTCCGAGCTCAATCCAGCCGCTCAACTGACCTAAATCACTTAGCAACACACAGCAGGAAACATTTATTTTCTTGAGAGAACTTTTCTTAAACATATCTGCTTTAGTGTAGCACATACATGTACATGTACCTTTGCTATCTTGTAATGATTCGGCTCACGCACGGAATATCAATCTTGTAAAGTTTTCTTTTCGAAAACAGATTCAGCTTAAAGAGCCAGCCGAAAATAGAGAGATTATTTCTCTTCATGAGTGCCCTGGAGTTATTAAAGAATCTACGGAGTCCCTGTCTCACAATGTCACCGGTTGCAATTTTATTTTCGACAGAGAGACTGCAGCGGCAACATGTTATGAACCCGCATTGTCGATGCTTTGATTCTGCAAGCTAACGGTCTGTTTATATAAGCGCCCATCTTTGTAAACAAATATTCGAGCAAAAACAGCGCTAAACTTTTGAACCGATCCACCCTGCATACCTCTTACTAAAAATTGCCAAGTACATCAGTAGTAGGGGTATTATAAATTACTTAGAGAAGTGTCCAGCTTATTTCATTCGCTTGAATACAAATTCTTAAACGATTGTTTTGTTAATAAGTTGCGGTTCGATTTCTCCACTCACCCGTGAATGTGTAAAATCTCGCAGAATTGGATGCCACAATTCGAAATTTCGAAGGCGAAATTCTTCTCGACACATTGTGGAGTCTGCTGCTTGTTTCCAACGGCCAAGACTGTTTGACAGCTGCGATTTTTCGCGCTGCGACCCAACACAAGACAGCACTTTTAAATGTGTCGGTGATCAAGTGGAAACAATTCATTAAAAATTTAAATGTATTATTCAGGTCACCTTATTTTGATGACCCGGTTGCTTGTTTTGCGGACTCCGGGGGCTACCAAGGCCCGCGAAAGTCACGCAAAATTTATCTCCAGTTTTCCAACATCCTTTTGAAATGACACGCAAACGTACAAGCGGATAAATTCCTCATTATACAGAAAACTGCAAAATGAATAGGAGTCTAATAGGAAATGAGGCCGGTTTAAATCTCGAGTGATTACGTCAGTGGCTGACTTGGTTACTAAGAAGCTTTGTCCGCGCGCTACTGGGGCGAGATATAAGAATCCAAGATGGTGGGTTTTTTGCACGTGTTTTGGTTTAGTGGCTGATGATCATAAATATTTCTCGTTTTGTTCGCTTACCTAATATTGTTTATCGTTTCTGAACAGCTCAGAAGGCAGGCAAGACTTAGGAGAGAGTATCTTTATCGAAAGTCGGCAGAGGAAAAGGAACGCTCGACTTATGAACGAAAGAAGAAGTTAAAGACTGCTTTGGAAGGTAAGTTCTGTGACATGAGCTTGAAATGTTAAGCTTACTTTTGCGCAAAGACAAATGCAGTTTTTTCCTTGGGTTATTCTTCAAATGCTTCGATCATGCAATGTATCTCTTCCACAAGGGT
Source organism: Micromussa lordhowensis (assembly GCA_964020085.1). NCBI lineage: Eukaryota > Metazoa > Cnidaria > Anthozoa > Scleractinia > Lobophylliidae > Micromussa > Micromussa lordhowensis. The sequence goes on from OZ026609.1 coordinate 2,667,377, forward strand.
TCATTAACATCTTGTCTGAACAATGCCAAAAATGTAAGCCTTAATTATTGAATCAAAAGATTTTCCTGAATATTTTATACATGTAGGAGTAGCAAATGTTCCTTCAAAGAATAGAGATCAAGAAGAATTGATCAAGTTCATGGATCTTGCCATCCCAATTTCTTTGAAAAGGCTACGAAAGTCTTGGGTTTACACACAAAAAAATGGTAGTGGCAACTTTAATGAAAGAGGGGGGCTCAAAGCAGTTATTTTTCTGCAAATATTGACCCTAATTATTTTAGTATTATAATTTTATTACAGTCAAACCGAACTGATGACACCCTCTCTATAATGACCACCTCTCTACTAGAGCCACTTTCCCCTGTTCCCCAGGTGGCCATTGTGGAGACGTTCGACTGTATTTAAGTCTCACTGTCTCACTACAGTATATTGCACAACTACTTAAGTCGTGTGTATAACTGCGATGATCAATCATGTGTTCATATTTTTCTCCGTAGTTCAAATATACATGTATGATCTTTCATATATTCACTTGCATTCATTATCATCTACGGGTATGTTATGAACTCACAACCGTGACGTGACAGGCTCCTAGTTGGCTTGATACAGTATCTCAGTTGGTAGTGCATTGAACCAGTATCGCAGAGGTCATGGGTTCAAATTCCGTTCAGGCCTGAATTTTTTTCAGGCTTTAATTTCACAACTGGTCAAGTTGCGAGTATAACTGCGATGATCAATCATGTCTTCATCTCAGTTTTACTATTTGTAACCCCTGTTTGTAAGTTGGTTTCTTTGCACATCGAATTATAAAAAATTGTATTGATTTTTCTTTTGCTGTTTTCAGAGGGGAAGCCAATTCCAACAGAGCTAAGAAAAGATGAGGCAGCCCTAAGGAAGGCCATTGAATTTGATGATGAGAAACATGAGCGTAAGTACAAAACATTTTCCATGTGTTTATTTCAGTGTTAAAGCCATCTGAGTTATTTTAAACCACTTGGAAATACCATAAGCAACGTAAAAATAATGATGAGCAAATGAAGTCCATTTTGTATTTTCGCCAAGATCAAAGTATTTTAGTAAATCATAAAAGTCTAGAGTAAAATTAAGCAAGGGGATGTATCAGTCTGCAGGATACAGAGAGTAAGGTTTCATTTTTGTACTCTTTTGACCAATTAATAAAGGTATAATAATAATTTCTCAGTTGGTGTAGCACAGGTAGCACTTTTGATTTTTTCAGGTTAGGCTACATGTAGGTCTTAATAAAAATGGTGATGATTGACATTTCAACAACCTGAGTGGAAATCATCTTAAGATTCAAGTGAAAAGACTTGTTTGTCAGTCCAATGTGCTACAAGTCTGGCTGGCTATTTTAAACATGATTGGGGAGTTTAGCCATGATTGTATTGGAATTACCATCTTACAGAATTTGTCAACAGTTCTGACCCTGATGATGCCATAGATCGGCAAAAGCTTGGATTTTTAAACGATTTTAATACCAATTTTACAGTAGTGTAAGGCCTCAATTGAACCTTTACCAGTTCTGGTACTGTAGGCTTTGACCCATCTGGAATAAGCCGGTGTCATAGTTGCCCCTCTGCTCCCCGAAAGATAAAATGGAAGAGAGGCATCTCTGATGTTTTTTCTTTTGGGGAGGGGCGGATGTGACATACTGTAGGCTAAATGTAGAATATTAGCAATTGTATGCAATTTTGTTAAAGGTCTGTCTGTTTAATGTTAGTAGTGCTTTTCTGTCACTGTGTTTAGAGACAGCCAGTCACCAGGATGATGAATATGCCTGGGCAGGAGTACAGGATCCCAAGATAATGATAACAACTTCTCATAATCCAAGCTCAAGACTTAAACAATTTGCCAAGGTAATGGATTGACATTGTTAGTCATTTACATGGCCGTACATGTACAGTGTACATGTACATGTAGTACCGTAGCTACACAGTCGAAGATTTCATTTTGACTGAAAACAGTAATTAAACCTGTAATGCTCAACTTTATTTTGGGGAAGTGGTCTAGAGCTGAGGTGGTAATGGATTTTCATTATGTGTGTCCACACGTAAGGTCGCTGCTAAAGAATGCCATTGGCACTGTTGTTGTCCAAGTTTGTAACTTGCTCCTAACTGCAACCCTTAATGCTGCCGTCTCTTGCGTTACCAGTCGTCTCCTTTTCTCTTTGGTCCAGCCCCTTCCTTGCTTTCCAGCTACATGTAGAGTCCATTGCATGACCATTTGTTGAATTTATAATAATGGCATTCTACAGATGTGGCCAATCCATTTCCATCTGCGAATTTTCACTACATCAGGGACAGGCGTAACAGTCGTGCCTTCTTCTTTTTTCATGTACATGTACCCAGTGGGAAAAAGTAGTAAATTTGATCCTTGTTGTTTCAAAGAGGTCTACAGTGAATACTGTACATGTATGTTCTAAGAATGAAAATTGTAAACGGTTTACAATTGTGTCAATTAACTGACACAAAACATACACTGCTCGGAGGGCTAATGTTTTTAGGTGATGTTGCCTTTTGTCTTTTAGGAGCTACGTCTAATATTTCCCAACAGTCAGCGGTTAAACCGTGGCAACTACGTATTGAGCCAGCTAGTTCATGCTTGCAAAGCTAATGAAGTCACAGACCTAATACTGGTTCATGAACACAGAGGAGAACCGGGTATGCTTTGGAGAATTCACATTTTAAAGTTTCGTTAAACATTAAAGGTTCTCTGTGCTGTTCTTTGTACAGTCATAAGCCTGTGCCAATTATTGATACATCTACATGTACAATCATGTAATACTGTACAATTTTATTACAACTATGGCAAATTGGTCCACAACAAAAAGGAGAATTCTGATTGGTTTTCTGAGTGGTCCAAATTGTGTTATATGGACTGCTGAGATGGCTAAGAAATGCATGTAGTTTTGGCAAATTAATTTTCCAAATGTATGCATTTACAGTGTACAATGTATACTTTCCTTTATTTCTGGAGGATGATTTAATTAATAATAATATGATAATTTCAATTAAACATAAAACTTTCACAAAAGGGTTCTGAAAAATGCAAATACATGTATTTATACACTTTGTTGAACTACATGTAGCTTGTTTGGTCTGTATTTGGGAATATTTTTCTTGTCCTTTTTTTTGTTAGTTGCAAGTTTATGAACCTCACCTGCAGCTCAGTCCATAAACTCGCAAAAAATACAATGACTGTAATTAAACAGACATATTTCCCCAATGCGGACCTCAGGCTATTTCAATAACATTAATTTTATGTATGGCATAGTTTACATGCATTTAGCCCCTGAAAGAAGCACTTAATATTAAATTTTGTTGATGACAGCTGCATTTCAAGTATGAATATTAACAACACACAATGCCAATGATCTCCATCCTACCAAGTGATATACATCATCACAAAAACTGGTATTTCTTTAATTTTGTGTTGCCTTACTTTTCAGATGGTCTTGTAGTATCACATCTTCCATTTGGTCCGACAGCTTATTTCACTTTATCAAACACAGTAATGAGACATGATATTCCTAAAATTGGTACAATGTCGGAAGCATACCCACACTTGATATTTCATAACTTCAATTCAAAACTTGGAGAAAGGGTAAGTTGTGGACATTTGATCTCTGGCATCTTGCCAAAAAAATGTCAACCTACAGTGTACATGTTGTAGATCAAAATGAAATTCAGGTTAAAATGGTTTTAACCTAGTTTGACTCTCAATTTCCTTTGTCTTCTGACCCTGATTAATCATTATCCATGAATAATTAGGGTTAGAAGACAAAGGAATTTCATTTTAACCTGAATTTCATTTTGACGTACAACATACATGTAGCTACACATGTAGCTAAACAGAGTAACAAAAACCATGCATCTTTCTATTTTGGCGAACAGGTAAAAAGCATTTTGAAATATTTGTATCCAGTTCCTAAAGATGAAAGCAGAAGAGTCATCACATTTGCAAACCAAGCGGACTACATTTCATTCAGGTGTGTGATTAATGAGGGCCTCCTAGGGGTTTTGGGGAACAGGGAGCTTGACAATTTATTCCAGGGAACTAAGGATAAAAGTTTTGGGAACAATGGAGTTTATTAATAGGGAACAAGGGAGAAGAAGTGCAATTTTCCAGGGATCAAGGGAACATGTTAACCCCCCCCCCCTCCCTCAAGGTCAGTGTTTAGTTGATAGGATGAAAAGTGAGAGGGGTTGGGGGTAGCAACTTTGTGCTATGGATACTGCCGAGAGTAAATAAAGGTATATTTATTATTTATAATGTATATTTATTCACTTGTAACATGGGTTGCAACGGTATAATTTTTTTTTTCAGGCATCATACATACAAGAAAGTAGATGGGCAGGTTGAATTAACAGAAGTGGGACCAAGATTTGAAATGAAAGGTAGGTTGTATACTGTAAGATTATCTTCCCCCGTCTCTTTTTGAAGTATTACCCATCTATAACATTGTTTTGTATTCTTATTTAGTTTATGAAATCAAGCTTGGAACAGTTGATCAGAACGAAGCTGATGTGGAGTGGAGATTACGACCGTACATGAATACCTCCAAGAAGAGGAAAATGCTAAGTAGCTAGTAAGTTAGATCTCTCCGAGTAGCTAGTCAAGAGCTAGTTACATGTAGTTTGAATAGGGTAGTTGAACCGCTATTATATCAATGCTTGTTCATCTCCACTAATGATCCTTCGATATACATGTACTGTACATGCAAGAACCAGGCTTTGAAATTACTGCGATGTAATTTGTTGATTAAGTCACACATTTTGTTGTTCTTTTCATTATGGAGTTATTTGTAGTAAGTGATACATGTACATGTATTTTTTTCATGAAAAAACCTCTCCTCTGCCTTCTTTCCTTTTTCTTTCTCTGTCAGGTTTATCCTTGCCTTTTTACTGTTTTTTCTCATTTAACGTTGCTGGTTTTGACGTACAATGTCGATTAGAACCCAAAAAATTAACCAACCCTCCCCCTCCCAAACCCTGCGAATTAAACTCGAGACACACTTTAGACAATGTTTGAAAGAAGACTAACTTCAAAGAGAAACTACATTGTACAGTACAGTGTGTATGTACATGTAATGTCGGGAATGGACCAGTCAAAGTGCATACGTATACATGGAAGTAATTTAGTGCAGTTTCGAAGCAAATTATAATTTATTGAGGTATAAGTGTATGGATAGTTGCTTTCAAAAATACCAATTACATGTAAGCGTCTTGGTCCATCAACAGGCCAAAAAAGAACATGGCCAATATCCACTGACCAGCCATCTTGAGTTCATGCTTGGTCGATGGACCTTTGTCCATCTCAGTATTAAATATTGCAATGGTTTAGTTTGATTGGGTTGTAATGACATCATAGTTTTAACCAGTAAATTCTAGTGTTTACTGTCACGAAGAGTGCAGATCGAGAACTTGTTTCTCCTTACAGCAATACTTAAAATGTTGTTACAAAAAGCCGTGAGGGAAGGTAATATAGCATGAAATCCACTTAAAAATGGCGTGAAGATTTAAGCAGTAGAGCACTTTTTCCGTGTTTACATAGCCTCATCTAAACGCGAGGAGGGTTGAGAGAATTCGAGACAGTTATGCAAACCCAAAAAGTAGTCGAGGGTTTGCATAACTTTCGAGAATTCTCCCAACCATCCGAGTGTTTAGATGAGGCTATATAAACACGGAAAAAGTGCTCTATTGCTTTTATAAAATAATTCTCAAAAATACGCGAGAATCTAAAACGTCACAACCGTGTTTACATACTCTCATCTAAACACACCCATCGACCAATGAGAGCGCGCGTAGTGGCTCAGTTATTTTATAAACTGAAGACAAGCACAGATCTTTCACGTTGAAGGAGTTAATGTAAGTTCTGTGTTCGAAACATTGCATATTTCTGGAATAAACATACGCAAGCAAATTCAGAATGACACATCAGTGACACATACTTGAGGTGCGATAATAGCGGCACAGAAACTTCAGTAAACTAAACAAGTTCAAAGACCCCATGGCAAGTCACTGCTGTCGATGTACGACAGTTTACAGTGCAAATATGTCATTAGATTAATGTTCCTGTAGCCATGAGCGCTTAGTCCTTGCGAATTGCGGCACTAGGTTAACGCTATGTTAATCTACTTTTCAACATTTTCTCAACAAGCAGCAACATCCAAGAGTTTCAACGATTGACGCTATACATGTTTATTCAGAGCCTACGCTTAGGGGACCCCTCAGAGAAGGTGCTCGTCACTGAAGGTTGCCAAGACAGCTTCCTTGCAGGATACATGTAGTTTATTTACAACGATAGTGACTCCAATGCAGACGCCCGGGCTTTCGATTGGTAACTTTTGTGCCCTCTTCAACAACCGTGAAAATCAATAGAAGCTTAAAAGGCAAATAAGCAATACGTTACCAGCCCTCTTTATTTGCTTGGTGAATATCAATATTGGAGTTGATGAAGCAAAACAGACCTAATTATGATTTACATATAGCGGGACGTTGGCAAAGTTCTCCACAAAACGCGCCCTAATGTATGGGTCAGGGAATGAAAACTTAAACGACTGCCTTGTACTATTTTTAAATAGAACAAGAAAATAAAACAGCGTTTTCACTTTATCGTGGCGTCCCAGAGTGCTGGGATGGTGCGCGAAAATATGTATGGCCAAGCCTTTAAGAAAAATAGGTACACAAGGTGTACGTGTGTTATCTCGCCGTCATGTTGGTTACTGAAAATATATCTGACCGTGTTCTATTAGTTTTCTTTTCCCAAATTTCTGCGATGGCGTGCGATCATTTGCCAACTTATGCGAACCTGTAACGGTCTGGGACCTATATTTACTCTGTAGTTAATTAAGGGGTTTCGGTGTATATTTTTTCGCAGTAGGGTGCGAGATTTTAAAAAAATCAAAATCCGGCCAACCTTCGATTTTTGTCACACTACACCATAAGGGTAGCACATGACAACACATATATAACTGAAGTTATATATTTGTTGGTTTCTTTGCAACATAGTTCTACCATGGGAACAGGGTTTAGGGTTAGGGTTCGAAATGTATTTCGATTCGTATTTCGAAACTTTGTGTATATTCTCCAATACATTTTAATGACATCCCTAAGTGCTGCCTACGGCTAACGTCCATACACGTGAGGCTTATTTACTAGTTGGAGCCCTGTCCGCAAAGATAATTTTGGTATTTCAGATTTTCAGAATTCCTTTTTTTCAATGCTCTCAATCAGTTGAAATATAATTATTAGTGACTTCACCTTCTCTTTCTCATTGATCTATTTATTTTTCTTTGTTCGAAGATATAAGCACTACCATGCTACTCTGACATTTGAATGAAAGTAAAGTTGAATAGGAATGAACTGTACAATGTATCCTGGTTAATATTCCGATATTACAGGTGCTCACGTTTTCACGTTCCATTGTTGTCTGTTTATAAGTATTATCGATAATGATGAACCGTCTCTGTGGAAGTTCATCGGATAAAAATGTTACCATGGGGGTTAGCCACATCTTTGATATAATGCCATTGGGCAGACGTTATACCACAAGGATCATTGATAGGCCAGTCCTTCATCGTACAACCGTCAAAATAGTAGTATGCGTCAACCCAGAAGGAGGTTGAGAGAAACACTGGCCCACAACGCAAACGATCACTCGGTGAAACTGAGGAAGGTGCTGGCGTCTCGAGACACTTGTCCGTCACGCGTTTGGCGATCTGACAACTGACGCTTCCTTCCTGCCAATCAACCAAACTTCCAGTTCCCGGATGGCATATCAACCAGTTGTTTATGTTGCTCTTGATGAGGACCTGTCTGCCAAGTTGTTTCCATAGCGAGAAGTCCATGGCGTTGTAGTCTGTTTCGCCCAGCGGTGGAGTTGTTGAGATGGGAACATTCACTTTATAGTCCGCTGGCCAATTTGGTCTTGGTGTGACTGCGTTTGAACTAGCCATGAAAAAGTCATAATCAGTGAATGTATAGCTCCACACTAGAGTCCAGCCTCCTCCATTAGTCTCCATATCACAGTATGCCTTGAATGCCTTGGTATGGGACAAAGTGTCCGGATCAATCCAATAAACTCCCGAGGAAGAAAGCGGAGATTGACTGCGCAGAGTCTGGCACGAGGAGACTGCGGAAGATTGGGTGATACCTACGCCTTGTTAATCAATATAATATACATTTCTTGTCAATCATGATAAATACATCAATAAGTTGCAGCAAATAATGTCAATCTAAGTAAAGACACTAAATTATCAAACGCTTCATTCTTTTGATCAAGTTGATTGTTACTTTGCGTCACGGGCGGAGATTCTAGGTCAATTATACATTATAGTTTTTCAGATTTTTTTTCTCAATCCGTCGCAATCGTAGCCATCAGCGTTCTTCTCTCCCCGGACAAATAAACTATTATTTTGGTTTGCCCTTCAGCTTGAAAGTAACTATGCGTGTAATTAGAAACATGGCTTAAAGCATGCGATAGAGCCATTAAGTTCTGTTACAGCTGATACATACATACATACATCACTTTTATTTACCCTCGGATTTTGTAGAGTAGCTTATGCAGGTAATATCTCCGAGCATTTAGCCATCAGATGAGAGATAGACCCGGCACCACACCGGGAACTACGTCCCCTACTCTTTTCGAACAGTGTGTGGGTTCTTTTACGTCCCACAGAATTAATTATGAAGAGTTGTGAGTCCTTATCCGAGAAGAATAGGAAGTCTAACCATTTGCAGATGTAATTACTAAGGCAGCACTTTCTCCTCAGTTATTTAAAGACCCTGAGTGTTGGTCCGGGGTTTGAACCTGCGACCTCCCGCACACTAGTCCGGAACTCTACCTACTGAGCTAACAGGTCGACGGTTAAAATTAGTCAACCTTATAAGAACTGATAGAATGTTCTTAAAATAAAACACTCCGGCGTGATGTAACTAAAGAAAAACAAGAACAGTTGCTTAGTTATCGTATCGGAACTCAAGTTAATGAAAAGAAGAAAAAATCCGCTCAACTCACCAAATGAAGTTGGAGTCGACGGCGATGTTGATGAGGTGTTATATATAGCCTCTATCACCTTGAAAAGAAATATAGGAATGATCACTCGAAGCGTAAACATGCAGGAAAAAGAGGGTTACCAGTAATTTCTTTAAAAAAGGCTTCATCAGAATCAAAGGGAACACTTTTGATACTAAATAGTGACTGATCAATGTTCTAAAACTGACTAGGTTAAAGTTTGAACCAGAAAAGGTCAAATTGAATTTCCCCTAGTTGGTCCCTGTTGCTAAAACAAAACACAACTGCACAACTCACCTTTGTCAAATAGAACGAGTGTTCTCGTTGTAAAAGCGTGCCAGAAAGCTTCGTTTGTTTTTCACTGTGTAGCAAGCATCTTCCTTCACTTGCCATAAAACTGGCACTTTTGCAAGTAGCTTGCCTTGCACACTTTTGTGAACAGGACAGTAAGGAGGCAGCCTTTCCATTCCAAATAGTATTTTCATCAGACAGAAAAGAGTTTTTTCTGATCTTGAAGAAAGCGCCATCTAATTCTGCTCTGATCGTTGCTGCCAAGAATAATATGAATACAACTGTGCCCCGCGGGTTCTGGGAAGAACACCGATGGACAGCCATTGAGCTAGAGAAATGAAAGTGAAACGAATGACAAATTTGAGTTAATGGTGAGAAATGTAGCAGCTGCACATAAAAAAACAAAATGGAATGAACAGCGCAACCTACCACTGAAGTTTGTAAAGTTCGTTGTGTGCGTTGATGTGCCAGAGGATATATCGTGTGTTTTGTTTTTCGTAAAATAACCCAGCCCATGTAAAACCTTCTCATTTATAATTATTTGATACGCTGTTTTTCCTTCAGCACGTGTGTAAATAATGAATTGCTGAACTATAATACCTTCGTTGAAATTGTTTATATTCTGTTTCGAATAAACCACATTGCGCTTGAGTGACTGAGTACTCTTTCGTGCTTTATTATTATTTTTTCTTTCTTAGGATAAGCTGTCGACATTTAATAAAACCTACGTAAAGAAACACTTAGCTGATCTTGAAGCTGAAGATAGAGAAAGTAAACGATCCAGTCAAGGTTATTGGCTTGTTTTACCAGAAAGATTTCGTAGGATTGATTAACAGTCAGTACAAAAAGGTATTTTTTATAGGTTTTGCCTTCAGCTTCAAAACTGAAAAGTGTTGAACAACAATCCTGGTTTTTCAGATGATTGAAAACTAGTGGAACTAATACGAGAACATTATTTCCTACAGCATCCAACAAGATAATGCTTCCATTAGTCTTTTTTTTTAATAAACATGTCTACTCAAACACACACACAAACTTCAGATCTTCATGCGTCAGTGCAAGAGCCTTTTTCACTGTTTGTTTTCGTTATTTGCATAACACTGTAATCCAGCGCGTAAGTGAGGCATTTTTGGCTAGTTTTGAAGTTTCTGCCATGGCCGTAGCCAGAAACAAATAATGAGGGAATGAATATGGTTAAACATCTTCCTAGGTATTTAGCAGTGTTTTAGTTTCCCCCCTTTAAAAAACAACAAAACAAAAAAAATCGCTCCAGATTGCCTCGCATCCGCTTTAGATTACATTGTATTGTAAATAAGAAAAGCTAACCGCGAAAAGAATGAAAGGCTATTGGCAAGTTCAGGTCTACAATTTTATAATTTTAACAAGCACTTCAAATAAACACATACTTCTGATTGTCATGTGTCAGTAAAATTTGTGCCCGTCGTGTTAGGACGTGACTAAATACAGATGTCTTGATTATCACACTCTTGTCTTAGTTTCAAGGCACATTATCGCGTGGATTTTATTCCATTTTGAATACAAAGTTTTTAACTCAATACCTTCGCTCACACATACAATGCTTTCAGAAAACCTGGTGGGAGATATTCTGTAAAGTTTTTGAAAGACGGGTAAATTTTCCAGATCATGCAGACAAACTTTGAAAATTTTGCTGGGATTTTTATTAAATTTGATATCAAACACTCACATATGCGTAACTCATTTCAACACCATTGCACGAGTTTCGTAACTTTTAAATATTTTTACTATATTCTAATATCGTGATTTCTGAAATTACACGTCTACTTTTGAAGTTAACATTAACGATGGTTTACTGACTTAAAGTCGCTGCTCGAGTTCAATAATTTACCCATGTGGGCTCAGTTAACCACAAGTTTCACTTGGTTGCCTTGATTTGTTCCACAAGGATCATGATTGGGCCAGTGATTTCTTGTTGTATAACCTTTTGCCTCAATCGCACCAACTAAACTGGTTGAACTAAATCAGGTTTAGGTTTTTCCAATTTGTCGATTACTTTTTTTTTTTGTCGATTACGCTTTGCAGTCATTTTGAGAAGCCAAATTCCAAAGCAGCCTGTTAACAAATAGTTATCGGGTGTGTACACTCGGTATGGGCTACTAATTTCTAAATATGCTTTGCTAAACCTTGTTTAGCTAAACCACTTCTAAACATATTTAACATGTTGGTGTAAACGTACACACTAGGGTCCAGCCTCCTCCTTCGGTGTCCATTACGCAGTAAACCTTAAACGCGTTGGCATGGGATGATCCCACCATCTACATCGACTGGGGTGGAGGCCTGAAGAAAAGGGTCTTACAAGAAGGAACGCGGCCAGCTCTGGTCTGGACTCCACGCGAGAGAATCAAGGAGTTGTAATAAAATGATGAGTAGAGAATCAGGGGGAGTTTGTAAACAACGATTTAATATTTCAAACTACTCCGAAAAATACAAAAAGGTGAACAGATATTTTGTTCAATATAATTGAAGGTGATGATATGACATAAATGACCCGCACATAAATCAACCAAAGTGAGTAAATCCCATGAAACAAAGATGTTAAATAGCCAGAGAAAAGTAATTTCATAAATTTTGCCTGAACTTACCAAGGCTTGGATTGATCTGCGAAAGATCATGGTAAAAAAGGTAATATTATTGAAATGAGTCATAAAGGATTCTTTTTATTTTAAATGTCAATTAAATGTTTCCTGTTATAAACAAGCAGCTGACAATCCTACCCTTCCTAATTTACATATTAATATTTGTTCATATGTTTATTTTCATAGCATTTTAAAACAATATCTTTTGTTACGAAAATGCTTATAAGCTAACATTTTTAATTAGAGCATGCAATGGGGTGTCGCTTTCAATTTGAAACTTTATTCCATATGGCTTGTTTTGGAAGAGAAAATATAAAATATCGTTTCATGATAAATACCCGTTTTCATTGTTGTTATTGTAATGTTTGTAATTGGTGACTTAATTTTTGAATTATTTCATGATATATTGATTTAAATTAAAATGAACTATCGTCTTCTGAAATTATGTTATATGGTCTTGTTATATGGTCTCGGGTACCCGAGACAACCCTTCCCCTGAGGTAACTTTATCGAGCGTTTATATGTGAAAACATAGTTCCAGTAGGCCGAGTCAAAGTTAACCCAGCATGATTATTCATAAACCTTACTGAATAATCAAATGTGCAAATATCCCTCTTTCTTTGGGGTTTCCTCGGTCATTCGATCACAGTGGGTTTTGCCGAGTTAATTTTTACTTCTTTAATACGAATTTCTGCTATAACTCCTAAATCTAAGCATTACGTGACATTCGCCACGCCGGGAGATGTCCCGGTCAGGCGAGCCAAAGCGTTTATATGTAGAAAAGTTGTCCCGCTTGCCAGGGTTACCCTACCTGCTGAGGTGAGACAACTCGCCCATCCGAGTTGTCTCGCCCCCCGAGACGAGTTGGCGATCCTAATGTAAACAGCTGGTTGAATTTTAGAAAGAAACAAGCTAAATGTTACCTCGGCCAGGGTAGCTCGGGGGGAGGGTTGTCTCGGGTACCCGAGACCATATAACTGGGTCCTTAGAGAAATGAAGCAACAACATAAGAAACTCAAATAATTGAAAAAAAAAAACATTCTAGAATATTGATTAAATTTCCACTTTGGTTTTAATTAATGTATCTTTGTCAAATATCCGGCGTCAAATATGTCTTCCTTTACAAAGCAAAACATTACAGCCTACATGAATGATAATGAATCTTGGACGCCCGTTAAGTTTCTAACAAAGAACCTTTTCCAAACGAAAATAATCCGCTGGTGGATAAGCTTTTATGGTTGTTCTTCGCGGAGAAGAGAGCAAGATTCTTGGCTTGCAATAAGATTTGCTTTTTTGCAATCATCTCGCCTCGCACACATCTGTGAACATGACAGTAAGGAGTCGAGCTTTCTTTGTTTTTCCATCGGAAAGAAAAGAGTTTTCTTCAATTCTAAAGAAAGCGCCATGGTCTTCTGCTTTCAGTTTTGCCATAACAGGAAGACTAGATACTGGGGTTCCCAGCAGTATCTGCTGTAAAGAAAGAAAAATTATAAAATAACTGAGCCACTACGCGCGCTCTCATTGGTCGATTGGTGTGTTTAGATGAGGGTATGTAAACACGGTTGTGACGTTTCAGATTCGCGCGTATTTTTGAGAATTATTTTATAAAAGCAGTTGAGCACTTTTTTCCGTGTTTATATAGCCTTATATAAAGCCTCGGAGGGTTGGGAGAATTCTCGAAAGTTATGCAAACCCTCCACTACGTCTCGGGTTTGCATAACTGTCTCGAATTCTTTCAACCCTCCTCGTGTTTAGATGAGGCTATATAAACACGGAAAAAGTGCTCTATTGCTTAAATCTTAAACAGATTTAATATATTTAGCAAGCACATAGGGGCTAAAATAAGAAATTATTTATGAAGCCATGAATTGGAGAAATGATCAGTTGAGCTTGAAGGCGTTACTAACCATTTTCCCGTGAAAAAAAAACTGCAGATACCGAGCTAAATGAAGAAAAAAGTCATTTTCATCGACTAACTAAATGAGGATTAAACGTTAAAAAATATACGTGAATCAATTTGGACGTACTGTTTTTCTTTTTTATAATCTTTTTGCAATTCATCAAGTAATTAATGTAGACGTCTTAATTGAGAAGTTTTCAATTTTATTCTTTTTAAGGTTTGTCATTTTCAAGTTTTTTGAACATTACATTCAGTTTTTTTCAAAAAACGTTACATGCTTGCACGATCATTCATCCATTTCAGAAGAGCTAAGATGTCTTCCGTTTTCGAAGTCAGTAAAGACTATTCGTTAGTTCGAAAGCTCGTTTGTCATTGTTTCTTTTGTCATTGTTTCTTTTTTCAAGGCCTATAATAATCAGAATAATATAGTCTTGCTGATTGTTTACTTCGCTTATCTCGCGTAAAAAATTGCAAATTTAAAATTGCAAATTTGTAAAACGCTATTATTTTTCCAGGGGGGTAGGGGAAGGGGGACGTTAATCTTTCGATTACCCGTTTCCAGATTATTAATCTATTATTTCCTGGCTTTACTTGTTTCTTTAGTTGAAGGTCACTGAAATACGACACTTTGTTATGTTCACAACTTTAATGCTTATTCAATTACAGTGTAAATTAGTTCATTGAACTATTTCGATCATCAAGAAATATTGAGATTAGTTGCAAAGACTAGCTTTTAATAGCTTTTAATAGTCAAACTAGAGACTTAGCCATTCTCCCATCGTAGGAAGGTTTAAACTTTCGATTTAACAAAGATGTAATTTATCTTCTGACATTGAAATTTTTGGCCTTGTAATTACAAACGAAAACATTCCTTTACAAAGTCTCAAACAGCTGAATTCTCTATTCTCTAACTTTACAAGAAAGCCCGCTGCTCTTGTTTTCAAAACTCAGCTCAATTAATGATGTCTTTAAACAACTTTGCTTCCCAATTAAACGAATAATTATACCCTCGTAATTAAATTGTATATGCGATAGGGCTATTGATAAATAAATAACAACATGAAATAGCTAAGTTAAATAGCTGCAAAACTGACAGTGGCTGATCTTTGACACTTTAAGTTCTCTCAATGTCAAGTTGCTGTCTAAATTCTCTTATCGGATTATTTACTTACTAGTTGAGACAAAAAAGGCAAACTTGCGTCATTCTTACGTGTTAATAATTTTTAGTTAACTGCGTTTCGAATAAAAATGTTCCCATGTGGGTTAACCACATGTTTTTCTTGGTTGTCACGGTTTGTGCCACAAGGATCATGGGTAGGCCAGTTTTGCGATGTGTAACCTTCGAAGTAATAATAGGTACCGCTAAAATAAGTGGTCGTGTAGAACATCGGTCCGTAGCCCTGACTCGGCGAAAAATTGCCAGGAGCCAATTTATCTTTACACGTGTCTGTCACGTGTTTGACAATCTGACAACTGACGCTTCCTTCCTGCCAATCAACCAAGCTTCCAGTTCCGGGATGACATATCAACCAGTTGTTTATGTTGCTCTTGATGAGAACCTGTCTGCCAAGTTGTTTCCACAGCGAGAAGTTCATGGCGTTGTAGTCTGTTTCATTCAATGGAGGAATTGTCGAGATGGGAACATCCACGAGAGGGTCCACTAGCCAATTCGGTCTTGGTTTGATTGCGTTCGAGTGACTCGCGAAGTGATTGTAATCTAGAAATGTATAGCTCCAAACTAGCGTCCAGCCTCCTCCATCAGTTTCCAGGTCACAGTAAGCCTTGAACGCGTTTTCCTGGGACTCACCGTCTGGATTAATCCAATAAACACCCGAGGGAGAAGAAGGAGAACGGCTGCGGAGGGTCTGGCACGAGAGGACTGCTAAAGATTGAGTTGTGCCTTAATAAAAGATATTTTGTTAATGAGGAGATTAAACATTCATTACTATTTTCTCATCATGTTATGTATTTTGCAAACAAACTAGCGGCAGATCTTAAGGAGTGTACAGAATTAGATACTCGGACTTTAAAGCTAAAATACATTACATCACATCATTACAATTCGCTTCATATCACATCACTTCACATCACTTCATATCACACCACACGACATTTCATCACATCACATCGCATAATCTCACATCACAACATAGCAAAGCGCAGTACAGCTCATGCCTTTACCTCACATCAGTATACATCATATCCTATCACTTCACTCCCCTAAACATCACATGAAATCACATGAAATCACGTCTCTCTACTTAACGTATCACAACTCAAACATCACTACACATCACATCAGTTTACATGACATCACATCACATCACACCACACTACACCACATCACATCCCATCACATCGCATCACATCACATCACTTCCCATCACATCACATCACATCACATCACATCACACCACACTACATCACATCACATCACATCCCATCACATCACAACGTTTAACATTAAATTACATCACATCACATTAAAGAGACTCCAAAGATTATATCTTCTCTTAGTGTAGTTGCCAGAGGTGAATACAAGAATTGGACATTCTGATTGGTTGAAAAGCTCGGCTTGTGACGCTATATTCACCGCACTATTCACATCACATCATATCTTATTTTATTTTATATTGTTTTTCTTACCCAGGATTCCAGGAAAATCCACCTGTAATTTAAGTAAATGTGCGTAAGAAAACGCGGTGGCATGGAAACAAATGAAAGTGGAAAGATATGACTGGTAATGAGTTAGAGGAGAAATCAACTTTCATCCAAACGGCTGTGGAATAGTTATTGAACTGATTTACAATAAAGTTTAAAGGCAGATTGATTGTAGGCATGTTCGAGCATGCACTGCAAATTCACTTCGTTTCGGGTAACATTTTTGATGAGAAATTATTAACTCATAATGTTAAAGTTTTGCATCCTTTTCCAAAGCTTTTTATATGTTATTTTAACTTCATGAGATTTATTCAAATCTGTTTCCTGAAAGGAATAGAAGTCAACACGTGACGAAATGAGAGATAAACGTAAATTCGGTAACGGAGTGGAAATGATTTCGAAAACTTAACACAAACTAAAGAGAAGTAATACCTTCGAAATTACCCATTTAAAATATTGTGACGTCGTATAAAATCCCGCACTGAATAATTTTCTCTTTCTTAATATCGAAAACATAAAGATAGAGTGCATAAATTAAAATAATCCATATGTCTGGACGACGGACTGTCAACAAACCTTTTCCAAATAAAAAGAACCATCTCTTTTTAAAAGCTTTTTGGGATGAGTTGTTTGTTCCTCACTGAGAAGCGAGCAAGTTCTTTGACTTGCTATAAAATTTGCACTTTTACATGAAGCTCGCCTGGCACACAGTTGCGAACAGGACAACAAGGTGTTTGCCTTTTCATTCGAAATAGTGCTTTCACCAAATAAAAAAGATTTTTCTTCGATTTTGAAGTAAACGCCATTTTCTTCTGCCTTTATCTTCGCCACTAAGGACAACATGAATACAAGTGTCCCAGAAAACATCTGCAAGAAAGAAAAAAAGTTTAAGATTTGGTCAACCATGGAAATTAAAATTAGAAACCATCTATCTAGCTATAGATTTAAAGAGTTGAATGCATTACGGGAAGTAAGTCGAGTTTTCAAGGACTGAATTACTCACGATTTTCCTGAGAAAAACAGGGCGAGACCTTCGCGTCAGGTACAACGTTAACTAAAGGCGTCCGTGAGAAACGACAGCTTTCAACAATGACAAATGCTTAATAGAAATTTATTAGCGCACAAAACACTATTTCTTCAATTGAAGTTGACATGCTGGTTTTTTTTTTTTACATTATTTTTTCCATTAACCAAATAAGTCGACATTTACATGATAAGTGTGTGTGCGTAAATCGAAATCACTATCCCCAGGAAATTCAAAAATTTCGACAGCGTTAAATTTTGGGCAGAAAATTTTCTAACCGAGTTTTGTTGATTTCGAACAAAAAGCGGACGCTATAATACTGGGAGTTTCAATCAATACGATGAATAAAGATGTTTAAATGAGAGACTTATACTTGTCAGAATTCTAAGTTGAATATTTGCTTATTTAATGTTAGATACATAGTGTAGATCCTCCGAAACGATCTTTAGCGTCAATTTCCACATTAATTGCTTCCTCTTTTCCATCCAAATCACATTTTTAATCTCCGCTCTGTCGAAGAAGCCATTTAGCTTACATGCGGTTTATTCAAGGCCAATTCTGGGCCAATGTAGACATCCACAAACTCAGTAGTGTATGAAGTAGGTGTGGTTATGTATATGATTGATGGTAGTATGGAGGAAACCATCAAACCTGAGACGTAGTGATAAGCATTTCATACGTCAAACTATTACATTTTAGAAAATAACCCAAAGCAAATACGCGCGCTGATTGGTTTAAACCGTGTTTCTATAACTCGACAGAAACACAGAACTAGCACGAGCTGTTGACGTAATGATGGCGCGAACAAAGCTAAGAGAATCTACATTTTGATGATCGAAGTAAACAAGTTGGTTTTTTTCTTCGTCGCGGTATTTTCTAAAAGAAATAGAAAACATGTTCTCCGTGTTCCTATCGAGTTATAGAAACACTCGTGAAAGTTTGGGAGAACTCGAAAAAGCTGTGGAAACACTCTCGCCTGCGGCTCGTGTTCCCACAGCATTTCTCGTTCTCCCAAACTTTCACTCGTGTTTCTATAACTCGATAGAAACACGGCACACGTTTTCTATTTCTTAAATGTAAGATAATAGAAGGGAAGAGTGGGCCCTGGGAACGAGCCTGGCTCTTACAACGTTTGTTTCTTGAACATTGTTTTGAACATGACGTCACTGAATCTGATTTTCTTTCAGAATAAGACTTTTGAGAAAGTTTGTAATAATGTAAGAGCTCTTGTGTTGATGGTTTGACAATTAAAACGATTGCGATGCCCTGCATATTTGTTAGAAAATTTAAAATGCATCTGTCAAAGATGGAGATCAGCAGATTAAAATGTTGAAAAGTCTTTTTAAAATGCAATGGTTTCGAGAGATTTACTGCGGTTGTAAGGTTTGATTGGAAGAAATTACTATTTTACAATTTTAATGCATTTGGCGATATGCACGGGTTCAATAAACATTCAAAATGTCGATATTGAAGCTTCAGAACATTGCTTTAAGAAAAGTTGCTCAAGGTAGAAAAAATATTTATCTAGCTAACAATCAGCCATTGTTGTTCATAAGCCCCGAGGCTTGTGTCGAGGTTTGTATGTGGTTTCTATTTGGGTTTCCTTACAAACCATTAAAATCAAATGGCTAGTTATATTTGTTTTTGCATTGTAAATTATTTATCAATTCAACTTAAACAAGAAGAAATAAATATTCAACAACCTGAATTTCTGAAATCCCCTTCATTGAAAAACCGCATGCACCTCAGTTAAAGGAAAAGCTCAGCATGAGATACAGGAGAGATTTATTGAGGCTTTTTAAAATCAATGTATATGGATTCAAATCGGATTAGTAAAAAGTGGCGCTTATTCGTTTACTTAGATTTCATGTGAGTAAATCTATTTTAAAGGTTTGTTATTTAACTAGAGCGGTTTTAAATTGATATCGAAAGTAATCGGGTAACTAGTTTGGTTTTTGTTTGAGATTGGCTGAGTATTGTCAAATTGGCAAGTAAATGTTTGGTTTTGGTTTTACGACACGCAATCCATCGTGGGAAAAAGATGGCGGCTGTACATTTTCCCACAATACCTTGCGAACCTAACACAGCGTATAAGACACAAGGAAAGCCAAATTTTTACAATATTTGTCCCTGTAATAAGGACATTGTGTATCGTAGGTTTGAAGATTTTATATCTCGTCTGTACCTTTTTATGAACGTTGTTAAAGTTTTCGTGCGCTAAGAACTGTGAGTAAATGTACCAGTCGTCATCTTTTTTCCTACGGAAGATTGAAACTGAACCACTCTGTTGACCTAAAACTGCCGAGGGATGGAAGTAAGGACTTCAAATCTAAGAGGAACAAACAATTTTATATATATTTTTCCTGTCAAGGTTGTCCTCTGGGTATGGAATTCGTTTTAATTTGTTTTAGTTTTAGTTCTCGTTTTTGCAAACACCCGCTTATTAGTAGAACAGCAAGATCATATTACAATACTCAGTATTGTAATATGATCTTGCTTCTTGGAAGATTGATTAAGGGAGAGCCCGTAAAATGTGTAGAGGATTTTACACGGTGGCGAGATGATATGAATTTTATGTTCGAGTGGCAAGGACAAGAGATATTGTTCTTGTCACGATGAACAAACCATCCAGTTGTTGATGTTGCTTTTGACGAGGAATTCCCTTCCAAGCTGCTTCCAAATTAAGAGGAAACTTAACAGTCGGTTTCATGCGATGGTGGGGTAGTGGATGCAGGAACATTCACACCAGACCCGGCTGGCCAGTCAGGTCTGGCAGTAATCGCGTTTGCCTTATTGGCAACAATTTCGTAGTCAGTAAATTTACAGCTCCACACTAGAGTTCAACTTCCTTCATCGGTTTCAATTTCGCAGTAAACCTTGAACACGTTGGCATGGGATCCACCATCTACATCGACCCAACACATGTCACTGTGATGGAGGTGTGGAAAAAAGAGCCTTACACGAGGAAACTGCAAGCTATTGGGCGGAACCTGCGCGTGACAGATGTAATCAGTTAGTCAGGAGCCCATTATGGGCTCCTGGTTAGTAATATGAAATCGAGATTGAAATCTATCTAAATCTAAAGCTACATTTAAATTATAGTTATTGTAAGCTTTAGTAAGTATGAAACCGTTTATGTACATTACTCAGTATTATTGAAGGCGCAATGGAAAGGTGAGAGTAAATCAACGGCAGTAATATTTTGATTAAAAATCTAAATGTGCAATGGCAGTGGAAAAGACAGATTCGGCTAACGTGTTTACATCCTTGTTGCCACCCGATCAGACTAGGTGATGATTCAGTTGAGAGGTTACAAATTGTTGATCTTAAAAGAGAAAAAAAGTGACGAATAAAGTGTGGTCGAACTTACCAAGGTCTGAATTGATCTGTGAGACACAAAACAAGAGAGTCTTACGGAGATGAAATTAAGTACTCAGTTACCAAACATTTATAAAATACTGATTAAATAAAGTTACGAATTTTTTCTTATGCGTTTTTGTAAAATCCTCCTCAAACGGAAGCCGAATTGGATTTTTTTCATTTTAAAGATTATTTGCCATAATTTGTGCAGGTGAACTGTGTTATGTTGTTTTCAGTTAGAAATAGTAGCGAATGGGTTCTCCGTGTTTTGTCCATAAGAGAGCAAGTCATCTCTCAGCTGGTTTTCAGTGTCACGCCATTCAAAATAAAAAGCAAAACCGTTCAATAGATTAAGTCCAGAATCTGAGAAAAGAAAGAAGGTAAGTATGCAAAGACTCTCGCCAAGATTCAGGTCACAATAATTTTTCGTATGCAAGATATGCGGAGAAACTTTTTACCCAAATTTATAGAGATTTGTATGGAGACGCCATGTTGGTGCCCATCCGGATGGGCACCAACATGGCGGCCGGAAACCAACAGAAACATCTGTCACTGAGGCCCAGTTCAAACGTCGAACTTTTCATGAGCCGAACCTAATAGTCCCAATTAAGTACATGACGAGATCGGCGTTTGAATCAATTAAGTTCGACAGATGTTATTTGGGTCGACCTGAGAATTAAGTTCGACATGGTCAGTCGGTCAGTTCGACTACGGACCGATTCCGATTCAAACGTCGAACTTTTCATGTACTGAACCTAATGCATACATTACAAATACACTAAATAAATTATTTTTTACCCAGAGTTCTGCACGTTCCTTTTTTTGTCATGCGTACACAGCTTGTTTTGATCTTTTGGAACAAAATGGTGGGAAGAGCGGGAAGAGATATGTTTCCCTCTTGCTTCGAGAACACGAAATATACTTGCTTGATGTGCATAAACACTTCTGTATACGGTGCATGTTCCGTATTTGAAAACGATAAGAGTGTAGCGGGTTGAAAAGCAGGCAGTTCGGTGGCATTTTGAGAGAAAATGACAAAATAAATTAATCTTGAAGAAACCGACGACAGGAACGAACTGGACGAGGAACTGCGATGTTCCTTTGGGAATAAGCAATAATAGAAGGCAAACCAAATTCAAAAATCATCTTCTGTTGTTTAATGCTAACTGCATCTGGAGTCGCCTTCTTCAACTTGTTCTGCCCTCCTTGATCGCACTTGCAAGAAAAGCAAGCTCTTCATTTTCACAATGTGTCTTTTTCACATTTGTTCCGCCATTTTGGTCAGCAATAACCGCTGTTTGTAATAGTGCATCTTTTATTTTTGCAATTAAGTTCGACTAAATTGGGTTCGACGTTTGAATCAATCGTGGAACCTAATCATTTGGGTCGACCCGAATTGGTATTAGGTTCGGCACATGTAAAGTTCGACGTTTGAACCGGGCCTGAGTTTTGCTACAAAAGCGTGAATTTATCTCTCGAGGAACTCAGAAACATTAAAATAATCCTTTTTCTAATACAAGAACTGTTCAGATGGCCAAATTCCCCGCAATAAGTCCTGAAATAAGTCACTTTTTAACCAACACGGCCGTCACGCAAAAGCTTAAGAAATTCAAGCGTAATCTATCACAAAACCAAGAACCCATTCTGAGCAAAATTGTTTATGGATATTAGTTTTCAGTTGCTCTTATACATCATGAAAGTAAAATATCAGGAGGATCAATAGTTTTGTAGTTTGAATTTTAGTGACGTCATGTGAAAACCGACATTTTTCTCTCTTGTAGCGTTGTAAGGTAATTTTACCATCTGTCACCTATGGTTTGGTTGCATGGAGCTCCTGTGGCAAATCCCTCTTTGATGTAGTGGAGAAAATACACGTACGTGTCGCTAAAACCATCTACAACCTGGACTGGTATACAACTAGCGACCAGGTCCTAGCCCAATGCAACTGGTTTACTATTAATTGTTTGTACTAATATAGATTGCTTTCATTAGCACACGACTGTTTTATGATGTTTCACCTAGTCCTATAAGCAGCTATTTAAGAGCGGAAATCCGAAAATATCGAGAATCGGCCGACAGGAGCGAAAAAATATTTTTCTTCTTTTTTCACCAAAAGAACCCATTTGGTTAACTATTTTCGGAAAATGACATCAAAAGGTTCGATTTCCTTTTCGTTTACTCAAAATTTGCAAAACCTGAAAATACGGCTACAGGGCCGTCAACGGCGGCCATGAGGCTTGAAATTCGGCACATGTTCAACACGCTCGTACGGACGCACCAAACGTTGCCTTAATATGTCCTTTACACAGTTTGTGGGGCATCTCTTAAACTTTACTTGGGATTACTTTTTGTTTAAAAATGAAACATGTTGCTTGTGGTATAGTGACTCTACGCTGAACGCATTTTTTTTAAAATTTCTTAGATGAGAAAAGGTATCGATAAGACATATCTGATACTGCATGGCTGGGAAAGTAGAGAAGAACAAAATTAGAGGAATACGAAAATGATAGAGTCCCTATACCAGAGGGACAGCGACATGTTTCGTGGGTTCAACAAAGTTAAGTCCTGTTCGGCGAGGTTAGTACTTGGGTGGGTGACCAATTACGAATACCCCGTGTTGCAATAACATTTTTTTTTCTTTTTTTCTCCTTCCTTTTCCAAGGCTATTTTAAGGACTACAGAACTGCCATCCTTGTGTAATGTCGTTTCTTCTATTTATCAACTTTTTGTTCCTTATTTCGCCATGACCGTGTTTTTAATATGTGTGTTTATCTACATTATCGTAAGTATAAATAAACAGCGGGACAAGTCTTTCGAATTCTCTCGACTGTTGATCTTTCACAACATTTAATCACAGCTTGAATCA
This sequence comes from Micromussa lordhowensis, assembly GCA_964020085.1. Classification (NCBI taxonomy): domain Eukaryota; kingdom Metazoa; phylum Cnidaria; class Anthozoa; order Scleractinia; family Lobophylliidae; genus Micromussa; species Micromussa lordhowensis. The sequence goes on from OZ026609.1 coordinate 2,691,127, forward strand.
TTCGAAAATCCATACAGCTTGTCAATTTTGTGACTTTCAGTGTATTCTTTTTCTTTTTCGGCAATCGATCGAGTATGGTTAAACCTGTATGAGCGGGCTCTTTCGGGAAATGAGCATCTTCCATTTATAAAAACATTCGTGCGAGAATTTATTCAGTGTAGAACCTTTCTTTGTGTTTTATACTAAGTCCGTAATGCTTAGTCCGCGTTTTATACCTAGTCAGTGTTTTATATCCAGTCCATAGTCCGTAGTCCGTAGTCCGTAGTCTGTAGTCCCTGTTTTATACTTGCCGTACTACAACTGCTACACGCCGCAGCTACTACAGCTGCTACACGCTACTACATCTTCTACAGCTACTACAGCGCACAACAGCTACTACAGCTGCTACAAGTCCTACAGAT
>OZ026609.1:2696527-2709027 GCA_964020085.1 Micromussa lordhowensis
GTTTTTTTGACCACTTTTTGTCGGAAATCAACGAGGGTCATTTTAATAATTTTCCGTCCAAAATTAAACGCGTCCAGAATTTTTGAATTGCAATGTATATTTCTTGGGGGATAATGATTTCGATTTACGCACACACACTTATCATTCAAATGTCGATTTGTTTGGTTAATGGCAAAAATAGTGTTAAAAAAGAGAAAAACAGCATGTCAATCTCCATTGAAGAAATAGCGCACTAATAACATTTCTATTAGGCATTTGTCATGAAAGCTGTCGTTTCTCGCGCTGCCTTTAATTAACGTTGTACTTGCCGTCACGCGTAGGTTTCACTCTGCTTTGCCCAGAAAAAATCGTAAGTAATTCAGTCCTTCAAAACTCGACTAACTTCCCGTGATGCATAAAACTCTTAAATCCATAGCTGGGTAGATGGTTTCTAATTTTAGTTTCCACACGTTGACCAAAAATTTAAAAAAAATTATTTCTTGCAGATGTTTTTTGGAACAGTTGCATTCCTGTTGTCCTTAGTGACGAAGATAAAGGCAGAAGAAAGTGGCGTTTACTTCAAAATCGAAGAAAAGTCTTTTTTATTTGGTGAAAGCACTATTTCGAATGAAAAGGCAAACACCTTGTTGTCCTGTTCGCAACTGTGTGCCAGGCGAGCTTCATGTAAAAGTGCAAATTTTATAGCAAGTCAAAGAACTTGCTCGCTTCTAAGTGAGGAACAAACAACTCACCCCAAAAACCTTTTAAAAAGAGATGGTTCTTTTTATTTGGAAAAGGTTTGTTGACAGTCCGTCGTCCAGACATATGGATTATTTTAATTTATCAAGACTACTACCTTAAAATTTCGATATATAGAGAAAGAAAATTATTCAATGCGAGACTCTCTACAAAGCCACAATATTTTAAAAGGATAATTTGGAAAGTATTATTTATTTTTAAGTTGCGTTGAATGCAGTCTCTTGTTAAATTGTTGACATCATGTTTACTCAGTTACTAAATTAATTCACCTTTTTCTTTAATTCTAACTTTTTTCTTTTAATTTTATTTCTCCTTCAAATCGTTTTAGGAAACATATTTGAAAGAATCCCATCAACTTGAATTAAAAACCATATATAAAGCTATGAAAAAGGATACAAAACTTGAACATTATGAGTTAATAATTTCTCATCAAACAAGGTTGCTCGACGGCGAAGGAAGTTTGCAGTACATGCTCGAATTCTGACGGAAACTTTATTTTAAATGAGTCCAAATAACTATTCCATCCCCGTTTGCATGAAATTTGATTTCTCCTTTTACTCGTGAGCTGGTTAATGCATTACCAGCCATATCTTTTGACTTTCATTTGTTTCTGTGCCACCTTTTCTTACGCATATTTACTTAATTTACAGGAGGATTTTCCGGGAATCCTGGGTAAGGAACTCAATATAAAATGAGATGTTGCTTAACAATTATTCGCCGAAGACAAAGTGAATATTGGTGAATATTCACAGAGACAAAGTCGAATTGAATATTCACCACTGTTCACTGAGCCTTAGGCGAGTAATTGCTTCAGTATAACTATTAGAGGTGAATGTCAAGAACTATAAAATAAAGGACTAAACCACAGTCGCAATTGCTCGTACACATACGTATGCAGCCGTAGTTTTTATAACAAGCTTATATTTACATCGATTCTGAATCAATTTACACATCGAGATCGGAAGTAAAACAAACAAGCGAAACACTGTGAAAAGTAGCTTTATCCGGTACCTTTGTTTCATCTTGGTTGATTTCATTCACAGTTTTAATTCATCATTGTCTAAATGAAGGTAGCATTAATTTTAAGAATCGATCTGACCTGCTAGCGATCAATGTAACCACGGCGTTTAAGATTTTTAAATGTCTTTTATATGAGTTCTCGAAAAGGTTTCATGTTTGGTCCAAGAGCGACAGTAATCATTTTGAAAATTCTCCATCCTTTCAAATATCCTGGACTTGCGATGGGATGTGATGTGATGTGGTGTGATGTGATTTAATGTGGTCACGGTAGTGTAGTGTGATGTAATGTGGTGAAGTGTAGTGTGATGTGATGTGGTGTGATGTGGTGTGATGTGACATGAGGTGATGTGATGTGAATGTGACGTGATGTGGTGTGGTGTGGTATGATGTAGCGTGGCGTGGTGTGGTGTGATGTAATGTGATGTGATGTGGTGTGATTTAATGTGGGCACGGTAGTGTAGTGTGATGTGCTGTGATGTAATGTGGTGTAGTGTAGTGTGATGTGATGTGATGTGACATGAGGTGATGTGATGTGAATGTGACGTGATGTGGTGTGGTGTGGTGTGGTGTGATGTGATGTAGCGTGGCGTGGTGTGATGTGATGTAATGTGATGTGATGTGATGTGGTGTGGTGTGATGTGAATGTGATGTGGTGTGGTGTGGTGTGGTGTGATGTGATGTGGTGTAGTGTGATGTGATGTGATGTGATGCGATGCGATGTGATGTAGGTCTGTCACTACTGTTATTGACAAGAAGTTTAGTAAATACATAACATTATAAGGAAATGATTATAAATGTGTAATGTCATCATTAACAAAATATATTTTATTAAGGCACAACTCAATCTTCAGCAGTCCTCTCGTGCCAGACCCTCCGCAGCCGTTCTCCTTCGTCTCCCTCGGGTGTTTATTGGATTAATCCAGACGGTGAGTCCCAGGAAAACGCGTTCAAGGCTTACTGTGACATGGAAACTGATGGAGGAGGCTGGACGCTAGTTTGGAGCTATAAATTTCTAGATTACAATAGTTTCAGGAGTCAATTGAACGCAATCACACCAAGACCGAATTGGCTAGTGGACCCTCTCGTGGATGTTCCCATCTCGACAATTCCTCCATTGAATGAAACAGACTACAACGCCATAAACTTCTCGCTGTGGAAACAACTTGGCAGACAGGTCCTCATCAAGAGCAACATAAACAACTGGTTGATATGCCATCCGGGAACTGGAAGCTTGGTTGATTGGCAGGAAGGAAGCGTCAGTTGTCAGATTGTCAAACACGTGACAGACACGTGTAAAGATAAATTGGCTCCTGTCAAATTTTCGCCCAGTCAGGGCTATGGACCGATGTTCTACACGAGCAGGTATTTTAACAGCACTTATTACTATTTCGAAGGTTGCACATCGGATCACTGGCCTACCCATGATCCTTGTGGCACAAACCGTGACAACCAAGAAAAACATGTGATTAACCCACATGGGAACATTTTTATTCAAGCCTAACAGGGATGTTTAAGACTCTCAATGATAACGCAGTTAATAAAAAAACTATCAACACGTGCGAATGAAGCAGGTTTGCATTTATGTCTAAACTATTAAGCAAATAGTCTGATAAGAGAATTTAGACTGGAACTTAGCATTGAGAGAACTTTAAGGTCAAAGATCAGCGTAATGTAAACTCTGCAGCTATTTAATTTAGCTATTTTATGCTATAATTGCTCACGAGCATCATTGTTTTTTAATTGGTAAACAAAAATAGATCATTAATTGAATTAAGGTTTGAAAACAAGAGCTGACCTCGTGCAGTGGCTTTCTTGCAAGTCAAGCTAGTCAAAGGTAGTTTTATAATTTCAGGGCATTTTGAGAAATTCTTGATTTGTGTAATGGTCTCCGGAAAGTAAAGGCCGAAGCGAATATATCGTAGATATACAAATTCTCCCTGTACAGAATAACACACAATTTTGTGTTGATAACTTAAATGTGTTATAAGCAAGCAATAATAAATTATTGGTTTTGGGTTTAGGGTTTAGGGTTAGGGTTAGGGTTAATCAGACTGGCATTAAAAAGTGTCTGTTCGTACAAAAGGATGTAAGAGCTCAGTAACAGTTGGATAGAATCCACAAAGGGATGTTTTCATTTGTAATATTAACTGCATGAAAACAAGGCCCAATGTTTCAATGTCAGAGGATAAGTTATATCTATGTTAAATCGAATAAAACAGGAGAATGCTATATATGTCCTGCTGTCTAGTTTGATCATTAAAAGTTAGTCTACCAACTAATATCAATATTTCTTGATGAGCGAAACAGTTTGAAGAACAAATTTCACTGAATAAGCATTTTAAGGTTCTGAAGATAAGAAAATGTCGTATTTCAGTGGCCTTCAAGTAACGAAGCAAGTTAAGCCAGATTGAAATAAGTTTACATTAACCTGAAAACGTGTAATCGAAAGATTGACGTCCCCCCCACAAACCCACACCCCCCACGACCCTGACAGAAACTTCAAAAGTCGCCGAAATTCCTCACTTACGCCCCGGATTATAGTGTTATGCAACTGGGCCGGGTTGTTCAAAGCCCGATTAAGCTAACCCAGGGTTAGCGAGAATTTGATTTAAGTTTTGCAACTTTTCGTTGAGCTTTTCTGTTTATATTGTTTGGCCTCCTCTTTTGAATTTGAATAATCTCAAACTAAACAAAAAATAGGAAGCGAAAAACACTTTTATACAATAAAAATTAATACTTCGGTTAACTTTTAATCCTGGGTTAGCGTTACCGGCTTTCGAACAACCCGGCCGGCCCTAATGAGGAAAGCTAACAGTGAAAACGGCTCTTGTACTGACAAATAAAGATCTGAACTTGTGTGTGTTTGGGTAGACATGTTTATTTTTAATAAAAAACTTATTGCTAGCATTATTTTGTTGGACATTGGATACAAAATTATGTTAATTCTCGTATTAGCTCAGCTCTAGGTTGCAACCATTTGCAAAACCTGGATTGTTGCACAGGACACGACTTAAAGCTGCAGCTAAGAACTACAAAAATAACTTTTAATAAAAGGTACGAAACTTTAATTCTGGTAAACCAAGCTAATAACCTCGACTGGAACGTTTACTTTCTCTATCTTTAGCTTCAAAATCAGCTAAGTATTTCTTTGCAATAGGTTTTATCAATGTGGAATCGGGTTTATAAATAACCGACAGTTTTCAAAAAGAAAAAAATTATATGCCTCGAAAAATAATATTAACAATTCTAACAAACGTATTATAGTTAGACAATTCAATATTTACCTGAAACGTGCTGAAAGACAAACAGCGTAAAACATTTAAACACAATGTCATGCGTATCAGTTTTAAATGAGAAGGCTTCGCTAGGGCTTAGTGACACAGCTACTTTCCGGAAAACAAGACACTCGACTGTATCTACAGGAACATCAGTGCGCACAAGGAAATTAAAAAAAAAATGCATGGTAGGGTTGTAAAATATATCACGTCCCTCTTGTTTATAATTTACAGCTGCTACATTTCTCAGCATTTCTTTATGTCTTTAGCTCTCTTCTTTAGCTAGGTTTTCTTCCAAGAACCCACGGGGCACAGCTGTCTTGAGAGCGGAAGCACATGGCGTTTTCTTCAAGATCAGGAAAAAAAAACCTCTTTTCTGTCTGATGAAAACACTATTTGGAATGGAAATGCTGCCTCCTTACTGTCCTGTTCACAAAAGTGTGCAAGGCAAGTTACTTGCAAAAGTGCCAATTTTATGACAAGTGAAGGAAGATGCTTGCTACACAATGAAAAACAAACGAAGCTTTCTGGCGTGCTTTACGACGAGAACACTCGTTCTTTGAAAAAGGTGTGTTGTGCAGATGTGTTTTATTTTAGTAACAGGAGCCAATTTGAAATAAAAGGAAACTCAATTAGATCTTTGGGCCTCAACATTAACCTCGTCGGGTTTTGAACATTGATTAGTCACTATTTAGTCTCAAAAGAGTACCTTTTGATTCTGATAAAAGTTGCTTTTTAGAAGTTAATCCCAAGTTTACGCTGAACAGATACAGGTTATATATAATACCTCATCAACATCGCCATTTCGTGAGTTGAGCAGTTTTTTCCTTCTTCTTTTCATTAATTTGAGTTCCGATATGATAACAAAGCAACCCTTCTTGTTATTTTTTAGTTACATCTAGACGGGATATTTGATTGCGACACATTTTTAGAACATTCTATCACCTCTAATAAGGTTGATTGATTTTAACTCAGCGAGATCAGCTGTAACAGATCTTTAGAAACTTTACCACATGCTTCAAGCCATCTTTCTAGTTATACACAGAATTAATCTCAAACTGAACGAAAAACGAAAATAATAGTTTATTTATCCGGGAAGAGAGAAACGCTGATAGTTACGATTGCGACCGATGGCGAAAAAAAAAATGAAATCTGAAATACCATAACCTATAACTGACCCAGAATCGCCATCTGTGACGCAGTCATGCAGTTTGATAGTTTCTTGTGTCTTTACCTAGATAAACATGCTTTGCTGCAACTTATGACGATGCATTTATCACGATTGACAAGAAATGTATATTATATTAATTAAGAAGGCGCAGGTGCTACCAGCTCGACTCCTTGCTGTCATAATCACAGATGTGTCCGAGGCGAGATGATTGCAAAATAGCAAATTTTGGTCCAAATTTTGGTCACTTTGGTCAAAATGTTATGAAACAAAATATTATGAAACTCAAGAAAACAGGAAGGGGAAAACACAAAAGAGAAACAATTAAAGACATGACTGTTTTCTAAGTCTAAATGGGTGGTCCACTTGCAAGGAAGTGCAAACCACACGACTTAAAGAAAACATCACAGTTTCATAAGGATTCATTTCTTTACTTTTCAATTGGAGAAACAATCATTTATATTTGCACTGTGAACTTCTAGAATGATTCAATTCACCATTCACCAATTTATTTTTAATAAGAAAGTGTATGGAACTTAATTACATGAGAACGGGCGGTGAAGCGCTTAAAATCTTAAGTTTACATGCAAGCAGAGCCAATACTTACTTCTTGAATAGCGAAAGCACAAAGTATCACTTAAATAGTAAGGTTTATAGACAAAAGATGGCTTTCAATGTCATAAGATCATGAAAAAAGGAAATGTTGGTACTGAAATATCTCTTAATTTTAAATTCCAATACGTTTTCACAATATTGCCCTCTACTTTATGTACGCGCTGGCAACATGTTATAATTACGACGACTTTTCATGACAGCGACTATACGTTCAGAACTGTTTAAAAAGAGTACTTTCTCTGTTAAGCTGCTCATCATTCATTCTTCGCCCAAACCTTGAAGCGTCAATTGTTTTTCCTCGCCAGTTAACATTGCCATGGCAATCGCACTTTGACATTTAGGAGAACCAAATTCTGCTTTATTGACAGTGCAGATATTCGTTGGTTTTTCCCGTTTTCTTGAACAGCATTGCAGGATTTTTTCTCGTTTTTACATTCCGTAATCATTACTCGGGCTTCCGAAAGAAAGCCCTTGCCAGAAAATGCAGATCGTTTTTTTTTTTCTTGATCGCCAAATTGGGGGGTCATATCGGCAGGCGTTCCTTGCGGACCGTGGATCTGCTTTGCTCTTCAAGTTCAATATTATTTACAGCATGCTGAGGTGTGCAGCTATTGATGTAATTACTTTCAATGACATTTTTGAATTGACCGAGCAACAATACTTAACGAACAAAAATATTCCCGTGGGGATTTTCCACATTTTGCAGGCCATTGTCCCCATATTCTCCACAGGGATCATGAACGGGAACGCCTCGCCCTGTGCACCCGTCAAAGAAATAATAAACTGATAGCCCCGACTGGCTTCCCTTCAAAACTGGCCCGCAGCGAGATCCAATTTTAACAAATGAAGGCGGAGGCACCTCTGAACACATGTCAGTCACGCGCTTGACGATCTTACAAATGATGGTTCCCTCCTGCAATTCAACCAAACTACCTGTGTCCGGTGAACAAACCACCCAGTTGTTGATGTTGCTTTTGATTAGAAAATCTCTCCCAAGCTGTTTCCATAACGGAAAATTTACAGCGTTATAGTCGGTTTCATGTGAAGGCGGGGTGGTAGATGGCGGAATATTCACATCGGAACCGGGTGGCCAGTTAGGTTGCGGCATAAGCGCGTTTGCAATAGACAAAAATTGCGCGTAATTAGTGAAAGTGTAACTCCACACTAGATTCCAGCCTCCTCCATCGGTGTCCATTTCGCAGTAAACCCTGAACGCGTTGGCATGTGATCCACCATCTACATCGACCCAATACTGGCCACTGGGATGGAGAGCTGAGGAAAGGGCCTTGCACGAGGGAACAGCCAGCTCTGGTAAGGCGCCTACATGAAATCAGCAAAATCTGTTAGAAGAAAGATCTCAAAGGAGAACAAAAGTGGTAAATAAAGTATGGCCAAACTTACCAAGGTCTGAATTGATCTGCAAGATTAAAAAAGAGAATATCACTAAGTTAAAATTAAGATTAAGTCCTCCGTAAAAACAAAAATTTTAATAGTTAAATATAGTTTCTAGATTTTCTACACCTTTTTTTGTACGACAACCTCCTCAAACCGCAGACGAATAGATTATTTTTGTTTTTGAAATTATTTCCAATACCTTTTGCAGGTGAACTGTGTCAACTTGTTGTAGAAATAGCAGTGGATGGGTTCTCCGTGTTTTGTCCATAAGAGAACATTTCCCGTCGCTTTTTACAAAATTGGCGCTCTTGCAGCGTTTGTCTCTGATGCATTGCCGCGAACAGGACGTTGATGAGTCTGATATTATTTCAGAAAAAGGAGCTTCATCAAAGAGAATAGCATTGTTCACTGTTTCCAAGACAGCTTGTAGTGGTCCTTGAGCTCTTGTGGTGGTTGTTTGAAGAATTAAAAAGACTGCAATGGCCAGCATCTGCCAAGAAATATCAACTGATGCATTACTCATAAATGGAGAGCATCGGGTTGAAATTTTGAAAAATCCTAAAATCAATAACTTTTGCAATAAAAAGAAAGGTTTAGAGAGTTTCCCTTTTTTCAAGTTTTGAGATTGTATTAAGCGCTTTTGGAGAATACAGAATAGAGAAACGTTGTAACGGCAGTGAACAAGCGTTGAAATCATTTAGCAACTTCTCTAAATTATTAATTCCTCGAATTGAAACAAACTTCGTTCAGTTTCCAAACGTTATGTCACTTCAATTCAGAAAAATTACTAAACCAATAGAAGAGAAAATAACGTTTTGAAACCTTAACACTGAAGCGATATATGAATTCGATTCTTATTTCACGTAACACTTTGTCGTTCTTTTGGTTGTATGCGAGAAAACATATTTGGGTTTTCTAAAAAGATCGATTTCTTTATTTTTAATTTGAGCTAAAATTTAAGGATGCAAGTTAACAACTTGATAATTGATGTGTAGGTTATATTTCGGAGTGTTAAGTTACTTTCAAATCTGGTTCTAAATTGTGTTATAAACTTGTTTAAGTTTTTGATACTTGATTCCTTTGTAAACGATCGCGATTGCCAATTTCAGCGTAAAGTTATCAGCCTAGTATCTGTTCAAGAGTTTGCTCCACTCTTTAAGCAACAAGGAATACTAGAAAATACAATACAAACACGTTTTAACAGAAAGCTGCAACAACAAAACGATACCTACACTACAGCCTTAGTCTTTAACACCTATGTTATTCCAACGCATTCAATCCCGTGCGTGACTACTAAATATTGAAAGGAATCCTAACTTTGAATTTTCAACTAAATTATTTACGAGTAAATATTTCTGCAGTTGTCATGACAATTGAGAATTAACTCGGTATGCTAGTGGCGAAGATATTCTGAATATAAACAGAACTGAACACAGCAACGAACCAGATTTGATATATGCATGGTCGGCAGTAAATGTTTTACCTTTTGACCTCTAATCAGACGCCGTAGAAATTCTAAGCGATCTTTCGAAAAGCGGGGTCATGTCACGTTTGCGAAAAGGAAACAGGAAGGGAATGAAAAGGAGAAAAAAAAAACAAACCCGAAAATAATTGTTTTCAAGATGCAAGGAAGTGAAACCACATTAATTTCTTTGTTTTTCAAACAATCATCATATTTGCACTATAAATTTGTAGAGATAATAGTGTTTCTTAGAAATAAGAAAGTGCATCGTAGCTTCAGTACATAAAAAAGCAAACATTAAAAGGTTTTATAACGGTGAAACGTTTAAAATATTTTGTTTTCCCATTCTTTACATACACCCTGAGCCAATATTTACTTCTTAAAATATCATAAGCGCAAAATATCGTTGACTGAATAGTCAGGTTTATAGAAAAAAAGATGGCTTTTATTGGCACAAGCAAAGGATATTAAAAGTAACGAAAAAAATAAGACACATACTGTAGTTACTGAAATATCTATTAATTTCAAATTTCAACGCGTTTTCAAAATGTTGCCCTTTACATTATGAACGCCGCGCTGACAACAAGTTCTAACGACCTTTCATGACTGCACTAAAAGGTACTATAGCGGTTAAGTTTCAGAACTTTCTTAAAGCGTGTTCTCTCTCTTACGCTGAAACACCGAACCTTTGAGAACGAAACTTTGCAGCCTCAACTGTTTCCCCTCGACAGATTACATTGCCATGACGAAGAAAATTTGTATTTTTTGATAATAATAAGAATTTTTTATTAGGAGGCTTCCATCACATCAAGTAATCACTACTTCACTACTTGATAGAGTAATTCGTTGTTTTTGCCAGCTTTCTTAATAAGCATCACAGCAGGATTGGTCCTGTATTGTTTTGACATTCTATAGTTATTTTGAAATTAACATTCCATCAATTTACCCTGATATTCTGATCATTTTGATATTGCTTAAGATTTAGAAAAGAAAACTGATCGCGTTTTGTTCAATTTCACCTATCCCCATCCCACCCTTAGTATCACCAGTTACAGCTAACAGTTTACTACAGTTACAGTTTATTTGCTGCCATTACAAATTAACAAATTACAAATTACAGCTTAACCTAATAATAATAAATAACACATTAATCCACGGTGCAGACACACGTGTCTCGCCCGTAGGGACATGAGTTTGAATGTACTTCTGAGGGTTAGAAAGATATACGAATGGGTCTGGATAGGGCTAAAGAAATCTCAGTTATTAATTAAATCTATTAAACATCATTCCATTCCTCGGCTATCAATGAATTCTGCAGATCACGTGTCTACATCACGTGACCTACATCTTGATAAGTTTAGCCTAAATTTTTCAAGCGCGTCGGTTGTAATCCGTGTTAATCTTCTCCACCCTTAATCATCCTTGTTCCTTTATGCTTTATTATTTCCTCTGTGGTATTTTTCTATCTTAGTAAACCACTATTTTCAGGTTTCCTTCAATTTAAAGCTAATCTTTTACGTGCTCAAATTAGCTCACGCTACCGCGAGTGAGCTCCTTTAAATATCGACTAATATGTCGCTATAAGTTAAATATAAGCTCCATGCGTGAAAACCTTTATATGACAAAGGGTAAGAAGCATCAGGAATCATCGTGGACTTAAGGCGGGGGTAAACATGAATAGGCGTGAAATTTGAAGTGATATGAAAAAGGAAATTGTTAGGATTAAGATGGGTTGGAAACACTACCAGACAGTTGATCCCCGCAAAAGAGAGCCCCAGGTTGCTTCTTCACTTCAAATTTCAATTTTCCAAAACCATCAAATCTTCAACATTTCATATTTTCCTCAATTTAACCTATCCTTTGAGAAAAAAATATCTCTTTCCCAAAATGCCCAAAAGTCACCCAAAAATTTACGCAAAACCACCAAAATACTGAGAGATTTAGTGTCGCTTGAAACGTGACCGAGATATTGGCAGAAGGGCCGTGTTAAGCGACGTCAAAACAGCCTTCACGTTTATCCCCACCTTAAACTTAAATTAGTCACTACAGTGCCGGGTTGTTCAAAGCTAACCCAGGATTAGCGAGAATTTTGATTTCAGTTTTATATTTTTTCGGTGAGGTTTTCTGTTAATATGTTTTGTCCTTCAGTTTTGAGCTTGAGCAATCTCAAAAACTACATGCACAAAAGATAAGTAGTGAAAAACAGTTTTAGACACGAAAAATTGATACTTCGGTTATTTTTAATCCTGGGTTAGCGTTAACCAGCTTTCGAACAACCCGGCCCAGGCGATTATGATCATAAATTACATAGCACCAGAAAGGGTAATGTGTAAAATCGATCAAACAAAAGGAAACTGCGCTTTTCTCATGGAGAGATTATCCAATAATAATAGTAAAAGAGATCAGTCAAGTCCTGGTGTGATCAAGTTGGCATTTGAAGCTAATCTCAGCGAACGAAAATATTCCCGTGAGGATTTTCCACATTCCTCAGACGATTGTCCTCCTCATCGCTACAAGGGTTATGTGCAGGTATGCCTTTTGTTTTGCAGCCATCGAAGTAATAATACTGTTTACCAATACTCTCCCATAAAAGGGCTGGTCCGCAATAAAAAGGACCCCTGAACCTCGATGGTGGAAGCCCGTTTGAGCATGCGTCTGTCACGTGCTTGGCGATCTTGCAAGTGACTTTCCCACTCTTCAACGTTACCAAACTTCCTGGGTCTGGTGAACAAATCAACCAATTGTTGATGTTGCTCTTGATGAGGAATTCCTTCCCAAACTCCTTCCACAGCGAAAACTCCATGGCATTGTAGTCAGTCTCATTTGC
>OZ026609.1:2711527-2756527 GCA_964020085.1 Micromussa lordhowensis
GCTCTGGCAGCGTTTATCCCTGGTGCATTGCTGCGAACAAGACGTCAATGAATCTGATCTTTTTTCAGAAAGAGGAGTTTCATCAAAGAGAAAAGAGTTGTTCGCTATTTCAAAGACAGCTTGTCGTGATTCTTGAGCTCTTGTGGTGGTGGTTTGGAGAAGAAGTAAAAAGATTGCAATGGCCAGCATCTGTTAACAAATATAAAATGCATCTGTCACTGAAACCTGGAGATCATCAGATTAAAGTTTCTTAAACAAAAAGTCCTCAAGTTAATGTTGCAATAACAATCGAATGGTTTGGAACAGGCCTTTGATATGAATTTGATGCATATTTTTGTGAATACAGCACAATCAACCAGCTTATGTACTTCTTGTTTTGGGGGTTTGTGAAGTGTTTCACAACAGTTGGACCGCGCTAATTTAAACTCGATTATTTCGAATTTCGCGTTTTTTTTTCGAACTCAAAATCATTTTTCTCGGATTTGTCCTTCAGTCATTTACTGCCGGTTGTTTTGATCCCCCACCATTTCAAGCTATTTTTCGAAATAGTTCGAAATAACGGGGCTCAGACATGAACCATTCAAATGGCTGGTTATGCATTTTGTTCTTCAATTATTGATAACTGAAATGAAACGAGCTTAATTTAATTTTCAATTAAGGTTATGTAACTTCACTTCAGAAAACTTATCAAAGTAGCGAAATATGAATTCAATTCGTATGTATAGTTTCACTTTGTCGAGAAAAAACCTATTATTGATTATTGAGCTAATGGCAAGCACAAGGACTTTCTACTGATTTCAGAGGAACAATTGCAATCATCTTGATAATTGATAACAAGGTTGTATCTGGGAGTGTGAATTTACTTTCGAATCTAGGTTAAAATTATGTCTTACACTTATTTAAGCTTTTTATGCCTGATCTCCATTCAAGTTATGATTGCCGATTCCAGTTCGAAGTTACCAGAATCACGCTAATGTAAGGGTCTGTTTCGCTCTTCAAATAAACACGAAAAGAAAACGAAAAAATATACTTCAAATATTACAACACTAAGATTCATTAGTAGGAAAGATGTACTGAAGATACCTCTACTAGACGAATCGTCTTCAAAACTTGTGTTGTTTCCAACGCGTTCAATCGCATGAATGTTGAATATTGAATATATTGTGAACTTAGTCATTAAGACATAAAAATATTTTTTCTGTCGTCATTAAAATTAATAATGTTTTCATGCACTGATGTAGCAATGTTTAGAGAACCACTAATGAAATATGCGTTTTCATGTTAGAGAACCCAAAACATAATCATGATCGCACTGTGGTATGTCGATTTAATGAAGTACATGCTGACATGTTTTAAAGGTTCCTTCATGTCATTTCAAGTAGTATATTAAAAACGGGTGTTTCAACACCGTTTGCAGCTCCCGGAGAAAAGTTCAAAATATGACGCAAAGATGAATTTTTTGAAGATCCTCGAAGTCATTGGAATCCTCTGTAAAAAACAGACGGCGACTGGTATATTTACTCATAATTAGCACAGGAACAAACATTACAAAAATATGTGTACTTTATGGACTGTGTAAGGTTCTCGTGGTATTGTGGCAAAATATACCGCCGCCATCTTTGTTCTTACGGAGGATTTCAGTGAATCTTAGAGTCCATTCCATTGGCTCTCGTAATGTTTGGTTAAATGGTCTGTATCATGGACATTAAACATAACCCTTTTTCGGGTTTTCTAGACACGACTAATCTTGTTAACTATATGGTATCCTTGCTGGATACCCTTGTAACGATGTGCGAATTACAGTTTCCTATTCAATAGATAAGTCTCGATACTTTTTGAGAGTAACTAATTTATAATCAATTTTGCCTGTTGTGTCTGGTTTATTAAGTCAGTTTATTACATGGCTGTGTCTCACAAGGACTGGGAAGTACTGAATTCACGAATTGATTGTTGAACATCTAGACCGGTTATATTTTGCGGTAAAAAAGTTTCAAACTAAAATCCAAATAAAAGAATTGACTATTTTCATCTGTGGAAGTACCGAAAAGCCTGATGAGGAAATTGCGAAAAAAGAAAACAAGCTAGTAAAGAGGACGAGCAAACTTTGGCAGATTTAAATTCAGCTCATCGCGTTCGCGCGCCAGCTAGTACAAACCAGTTAGAAATAGAAAATAGAAATAGAGTTCCAAATACTTGCTCGTTACTAAGAAAAACGATTATCGCGTGAAATTTACGATGCAAATATTAATAGTTGTTTTTTTTTCCAACTGAATACAAAGAAATGAATCCTTAACGAAGCTGTGATGTTTTTGTTACGTCGTGTGGTTTGCACTTCCTTGCGTCTTGAAAATAAAGTGGTTCGCCTATATTTAATTACAAAACAGACTCGGTGAAAGCTAAATGGAGCAAGCATGCCCCGTACAATTTTAAGGTCTGTCGTTTGTGATTTTTGATACTCTCTTGGCAGTCTTAATTTCGAATTCTCCCTTCTCATAATAGGGAGTTTAAGAAAACCACGACGGCAACGGCAACGCGAACGTCGCTAAACAAAAGGTTTAATGAGCAGAACAATGGCTGTGCACGTGCGTAATAATTCTTGGTACATTTCTTTGCCGTCCTCTGCAAAACAACAACATGAAATGACCAAATTCTGCGTTGTCCGTAGAACGTGCCGTGACCACGACGGCTAATTTTGTTATTTTTATTTCAAATGTTTCGCCTTGTCCCAGGTTAAGTTTCGTAATAGCTTTGACACTAAGAAACAAAGGAAAATGACGTCAGAGTATTGCGAGATTCGAAGGAAAAATATAAACTCATGTTTTAATCGACGTTGTCATCGGCGTCGCGTCCAGGTTTCTTCTGTTTCACCAACGCAACAAAGCCGCGTTTTTTTGAAAGATAGCTTAGGACTTTATTTTGCGTCTGATTCAAATTCAGCAGGTCAATCTATTATATTTGCAAACAGGTATTGCTTACCACATATCAAATGTAGTTCCTTGCTAAGTTTGGTTTCATCGGCTTCCGTTTCTATCCACCATATTTTCGCCAAGAGTACATAAAATCGATAAAGTGCGAAATCCTTTGTATATTCTTGAATCTGATGTATACCTGATTACAGGATCATCTAAGAACTAATTTGCACACATAAATAAGAACGTCAAACAAAATACTGAGGTAAAGTTGAAAAACCCCTGGAATTACAAAGTGCATTTCAATGTTAAGATAGAAGAACTTAAGCACAAGATGAATTTTCCTTTTTTTTTTTCGACGGTAAAGAAATAACATTGGCATTTCTAATATTTACTCATGATCAGTTAATACTTAAGATATTCCAGACTCTCAATACAGTGACAAAGCCGGGACGAAATCCAAAAATGATAATTAATGTTTAAGGTTACAGCATAAGTAGTATACTATGTTAAAAGATAAGCCCCGTTAGTGTCTAGCTAGGTCTAGGTAGGTCTAGGCATAGGTAAATAATTAATATGTATAAGGGTCGAGTCTATGACGTCACCGATTGTTATAACCCAGGGAAAAAATGGGTTCCTCCATACTCATAAAGTGCCTTCCTCCATACTAATAAGCGTCACTCTAGAACAATAAAAACAATAGGCTTGCCTGGGCTTGCCCGCTAACCCCGATTGGTTCATGTAGAGTCTATTACATATTTAAAATAAAAACACTGTCTCGAGTGTTTGGTTTGTTATGTAACAGTCACGGGACTGAACGGGGTGGAAAAACATCGGTGTTGAAGAGGGAAAGCATGCAGTCAAGGTATTTTCATTGTATCAATTCCTGTTCTTCGTGTTTAAAAACCCAAACTAGCTCTTTAACTAACATCTGCCAGTTTGAGCTCAAGCCCAAAACGAAGAAACCGTCTTAAACTAAATCAGCTCAAAAAGATTTTTTTCCCTCACGCAATCAAAATAAACGACAGCGAAACTTAAAATGCGGATCGAATTTACGTTAACTTCTGCAGAGGTTTCTAAACGCCAATATCTTCTTCTTCTTTGATTATTTTTCTGAACTGAGGTGACATAACGTTTAAAAACTTAATGAAGTTTATTTTCACTTCAAGTAATCAATAATTTAAGAAAAATGCATAACCATCTATTTCAATGGTTTGTTAGAAACTGAAACAATTTGTATGAAACACTTCAAAAACACCAACACAAGAAGTAGCAATTTACTACAACATTTGGTGGTTGATTATTTCAGGACGATGTACATGGCGGGGCGAAGTAGTGAATTATATTCTCTTGTAGTAAAGTATTATATTTAGCAGGGAAAAATGAAAATTATTCAGATCTTCAAGTCACCGTGTAACTTTATTTTCACTTTTTCGACAGACTAACTGTTTGCACAAAAAAAAAAAAACATGAAAACTGAGCAACGACGTTGTCAATATCCACAGAGAAATAGCCCACTCGGGTCCCGGATGTAGTTTGTTTCTCTGTCACGCAACGCTTCAGTGACAGAGAAAGAGCCAGAACTACACTAATGAATTTTATGAGTGGTGTATTTTCTAGTAAAGCACTGGTGTCTATCTAATAAAAATTGATTTTTTTTTCACCGTCTTTTCAATTACGTTTCTTAATGCTGTATTATTAAAAAAAAATTACATCAAACACACGCATGACTATCCGTGTCAATCTCAAAGCCTGAAGAAAAGGAAAACTCTCCAAACCATTCTTTTTTTAAAGCAAAATTATGGATTTTAATCTGATGATCTCCATTTAATTTATGACAAATCGACGCAGTAAAAATGACGTCATCTTCTCAAAAATACCACTGACACGGGTTGAAATTATAATAACAACTGGTGCAGCAATATTCGCATAAAGAATAACAATAACTTTGGCTCTTGCAATTTTCAACACTTATTATTATTTCAACCCGTGTGGTATTTTTGGGGAAATTACATCATTGACTCCAATTCTCAAGCAAAACTTTGGAACAAAGAAAGTTCATGGCCCCCATATATTCTCGTGAATAAAGATCCCAGAAACGTGCGTTCTAATGGCGGCTCGTAACAGATTAACCAAAGGCGTTTTTGAGCGACGTAGGGCAACCGGAAGTGGACGTTTCTCATTTTTGGGCAGTGGATGCGCTCTAATTTTCAAGTAAATCGTCTCTCTAGGAGTAAAGACACTTAGTATTACAAATGTGGTAGCGCCAAGACGAGTAAAAAGAGAAAACGTCTTATTTCCGGTTGCCGTACGTCGCTCAAAAACGCCTTTGCTTAAGAGCTCCCTAATATCATCTTAAACATCGGAGGATTGGGAGAATTCGAGACAGTTATATGCAAACCCTCGACTACGTCTCCGGTTTGCATTTAACTGTCTCGAATTCTCCCAACCCTCCGAGTGTTTGTATAAGGCTATGTAAACACGGAAAAAACGCTCTATTGCTTAAATAAGAATCCGTTATATACTCATGAAAATCATGGGCCTCCAAACCTGCCAATTCTTACAAATAAATTTAAGTTGGCCCCTCGCTGGCATTTCGTTTACAAATTTGGCAAGTTTGGTCTCCCATATTTCCATGTTTTTGCAACGGATTTTTACGAAACTTCGCATATTTACTATATTGAACAAGGGCTTCGAATTTCCGATGTTAAATGTCAACAATGATAAAATACCTAATTCTAACCAGTGCACACAAACTATACCCTATTGTAGACCAAAAAGGGCCGAAATGTATAACCTAATTCAGTGAAACTTGAACGACTTAAAAAATGCTCTTTTGCGCTACATATACCTATAATTAACGTATATGAAAGAGTACCCCATCCACACAGGGAAAGAAGAGCATTGTAAACAAACATCTTACGGACTATTGCAGTGAAAATACGCTACAGAAATCTTTCTAACAATGCGGTTCTGGATTTGAACGTAAATATTGGCGGATCGACGGATTTGGGGAAAAATTGCACGGATCGGCAGATTTACATACCCCTATTCACCCCCTCCCCCCCCCCCCCCCCCCTAATTTAGCGCTGTCGACTGTCCTGAAAGAATATTTTAGTGGGACATTCTTTTCTAAAAGAATACAGTAACATGTTTAGGACATAATTGTCAATAGATCGGTAGAGAAAATAGAAGCAACCGGAAAGCAATTTTAGAAGACTACCAGAAGATTGCGTTGCTGTTTGGCAGGATGTATGTGTAAGCGCATGTATTCTGGAGCATTTCCGCATCACGGGAAGCCTTGGTAATGGCGGGTCTTGTTGTGTTGGCTTTTGTAGTTGTGATTGTATTTTTGCTGGTTCGTATCCTAAATCTGACAGACTCGGCTCGTGCTCCAAAGATTTTCGCACCCAAGCATCCTTTTGTGGACAAAGTCTTGCAATCTTGTCCCATTTTATTCCAAAGGTATGTTTATAAGCTTGTATTTATTAAATTGCTGCGGTAAAGAATGGAACGCCTCGAAATTGTTATGAAAGCCTAAATATTTCTAAGCTCATCATTGTAGTAATTTTGTTTTTGTTCTTTAATGTCTTTTTGGGCGTAACTATAAAAAGTAACCTTATATGCCTGTTATTTTGGAATTATAAACACACCATCTTGTTCGTCTTACAATTAAACGATAATTTGTCACTTCTGATTATACAATGTCTTAAATATTGCGCGCAAATTGTTTATATTTAGCTTTCTTAAGCTATTTTTTGCCTACTTGTAAATTTATGTAATACTCTTAATTTTCATTTGCGATATAACAAACAACGGTGTGGTTTATTATTTCAGGTATCCAGCTTTTTAACGAGAACTTAAACATAACAGCTACATTGTAATTATGCAATGTCATACTGCTGCGATTAATTATTTACATGTCAAGTAATTTAAGCTTACTTATTACACAAATGGCTCCATGGTTAAACCATACAAATTTATTTTTGTACTTGAAGCACAGACAACCTTTTGCAAAATTTCAGTTTTGCATTCAAGATTTGTATTTTGTTTGGAGAAGGGTCATTAGTTGCAATTTCTTTTGCAAATATATGTAATATATAGGTATGGAAAGAGCTCCCAATATCCATAAGAGATGTTTACCTCGTTAAATAATTTTAAAAATAATTTAATGAAACTATTCAAAGAACTTTGAGATTTTTTATTCCAAACATTGTATATAAAGTTTTAGTTTTATTTATTTTATTCTATTTTCATGTCATGCCGATTTTTTAAACTATTGTAGTATAATTTATTCATAACTATTTTTACATTGTGGCTGAAAAGCCCCTATGGGGGTGCTTCAATAAACATATGTATATGTGTGTATGTATGTATGATGCTCGTGGACAATGCATTGACAAAATAGTTTTCGTAGTAACAAGCTGACTCGGCCTCGGAATGCCAAGAAATCCCATTTCCGAGGCAGGGTTCAAGATAATTTTTCAATGCAGGGTGTTAATAGGGAATTCCAATGGGTCAATTCCCACTGCACTCACCAAATCATAAAAATTTCTATCAATTTGCCGGGTCATGTAGCTGACCTTGTCAGGTTTTTGACCTGTGACCCCCTCACTTATCTGGAACACTGCGAGAACCTCAATTTGAAAAATGTCCCCGTGCCTCCCTTCAGGGGACCATCTTTGGCAGTCTGTATCTCAAAGCCCCTTTTCTAAGATCCTGTATCTGCCGCAGTATGTCTTCCAGTTTTAACCTCATCAGTGCAGGACTAGTGTCCATGTCGCTTTTGGCTGGCCAATGAGAGCAATAGTTTGTACATGTACTTTGGTTTTGCTTTCACAACACAGTTGAAAACTGCTCTGAAAAATGTCACCTACAGTACATCGATGTAACAACACTGCATGGTAAATTCTTTATTAAATATAGTCACTGATACTATAACACAGAACACACTTAGCAAGCATGCAGTCCTTCTGAACATCAAAGGTGTCTAAACGTACTACCATCAGTAACAGAAATTCAATTGCAGAATAAGTGGAGCTTATTATTTCAATTTTTTAATCACAGGTATTGTCCCCCAGTTATTTGGGGAAAGAGTGGCCACTTCCAGACGGTTGTGGGTGGTTTTTATGGACGGCGTTCTCCTCCAGAACTGAAAGGAACATTACATGGCACTCAACTTGGTGATGGTACAGTCGTCACATATGAGATTTTTGAACCTGACAAAAATTTGCCTTCAGTTGACAAACAGGTACATGCAAATTTGCTCATGGCCCTTCCATCTTAAATGCTATGTCTGAAAATCACCTAATAATACTAAATATGACAAATATTTGAATGACTTGTGTAAACTAAATGGAGTTCAAGGTGCAGCTATGAGCAAGTCAGCTTACTCAAACTTCTTGGTGAATGATAGAATGCATGGCAGGTATATTTTTTAGTGAGCAAACACAGGATATTCAGATCAAGTGTCATACACGTGGCTTTAGCCATCATATTAGATTGGTAAGAAAGCCTCGGGTGAGTAAAAACATTGGACTAGGGACTGGTGGTAGTGAGAATGAAAAAATCTCTGGAGTCCAAGATGGTAGCTACAGTATTAATAACACAAAGCATATATGACCATTAACTGTCCTTAATATTAACAAGAATTTATTTCATTTTTTTCTTCAAATGAGGGTTGGTAGCCACCCAATTCATCCTCCCTAAATCCACCCCTGGATGATGCACACATTACTGAGTGTGATGATACAACTTTGCTAGAACTCTACATGTACATGTATGTGTAACACCATTTGCTGGGATCAAAAAAAAAATTGAATTCAAGCTTGCCCTTGGGACAAGTAGCCCTCAAATATTGCTTGCCCTGGGCAAGTCTTGCTTTGCTCTTTTAGTGATTTAGTTGGCAGAGGACTTGCTTGATCCCTTATCCATTGGGCAAGTGAGAGTGGAAAGTTGCTCGCCCAGAAGGAGAATCTACTTTTCCCAGATGACTGAACGGCACTTTTTTAGAGCCTTGAGTTTGAGCTATATTTTCTCAGCCTTATCCATCACTATGAAAACATGGCTTTATAATAGGTAACAATAATGAATTTTATTTTTTTTCATCCTTTAGGAACAGCCTACAATTGTTATAGTTCCAGGGATTGCAAACTGTACTGAAACCAAATATGTCCGTACTTTTACTGGCTATGCTATTAGCCAGGGCTTCAGAGTCGCTGTTTTAAATCATCTGGGAGCAAAGAAAGAAGCTGGTTTATCCACTCCAAGGATATTCACATATGGTAAGGATGTACAGTTTAACATCTTCCTACCAACACTTCATTATAATTTGGACAGGACTAGAATGATCTTTGGTATAGAAACCAAAATGTATCTAAAGTTAATTTGGTTTTATCAACTGGGTTGATAATGTGAATTGGCCACTGCAAAGAGATTCGATAGCTGACGTTTTGAGCGTTAGCCCTTCGTCGGACGGAATCGAGGAATTGTGGGTTGTGTGTGGTTTATATACAGAAAGATGGAGCTACGCTATTGGTTGGTGCATGGTAACGTGAAAAACAACAGAATAAATTAGTTGAATGAAAAGCGTTCATTGATACCATGAGGGTTAAGAGTGCCGATTTGAAAACTAAATTTTTGTTCTAGAGTTTTGCGGCTTTCCGTAAGAAAGTATCGGGCCCCAAGCGATCCATCAAGATCACTGATCATCTCGCCTGTTCCTCAGCCAATGTCATCTATGTCATAACTTGAACTCTTTGCTAAAAGTTATACCTTGGCGAAACAGGGAAATGACCAGGCGACCGATTTGGAGAACACCTTCGTGAAGTAGAGAAAAACGACAAAAACGCATCTACTGTAAACCGGTCGGAGACACTTTAATCTCACCAAACACTCTAAACAACATATGGCAGTCTGCGGCCTTTCCCTACATCAAGGAAGCACAGAAAGCCGCACAAAACTCTTTACAGTGGCCAATTCACATTATCAACTCAGTTGATAAAACCAAGTGAAATTATCTTGTAATACTCCCCACCAACACAGCACCACAGTTTCTTTAGAAACTTGCCCCCTGTATCTAAAGTTGCCATTTTCACTCCACAGAGTGACCGTGCATGCAAGTTCAACATTGGAAAAAATCACCATTTTTTCTTTTTTTTTGTAATTATAAGTTTATATATTAATAAGTGGAAAATTAGAATCATCTTTATACAGTACCATTGATATGAAAGTACAGCTCAATAGCTAGGGTTTGGTCCACCAAATTAAAAATTAGAACCACATTTAACAGCATAATAAACAGTATCACATCAAATCATTTGGTGGTTGTTTGAATTTTCTTCAGACATGTAATCAATTGTGAAATGTTTACACATACATTTTTTGATGTCGTACGTGAGACAAAACAAATACGCAAACAAACTCTTGAGAGTGTGCTGTTTAGACTGGAAATCATCTTTAAATCATCGTGAAGTTGTCATGGTGAGGGCTTTTTACATTCAGTCAAATTACAACAATCTTTGGTCGTCATGTTCAGCACAATATATATCAAACAGCATGTTATACTGCTCAAAATAGCTTTTTTAAGAAGTATTTGAAGAGTGTAAATTTAGGGCCAGACCATTTGACTTTTATGCGAGGAGCTGCATGTTTTTGTAAAAAATATCCTCCATGCGTGATAATAAATGTACCATAAAATAAAATGATGCACATGACGAATTCCCCCCAAAAAAAATCATGCACATTCAGTAAGCCAAAAAATTATGTTACATGGGGGAAAAAAATATGCATGCACAAGTCCTGAGAAAAAAATTCCTACATGTAGTTCATGGGTTTGAAAAAAAATTGTGCCTCTACTAAATCACTCATGAAGCCCCTTAAAGGTAAAATGGTGCATATGCAGTTGAGTGTCACTCAATGCCCTAGATCAACATCCTGATCAACATTTGATTGACATCTTGATTGATGCTCAATTGACGTCACAATCAACACTCAATCGACATTTTGATTGACACTCAATCGGCATCCCGACCGACACTCAATCAACATCCTGATTGATACTTTGCTAGCGCTCGATCAAGAGTTGGTTGATAGTGGACCCAGTGTGGACTAATTTATATGCATCAATGGAAAATTAGTCGATGCTCTACTGATTGTTGACTGAGATGTTGATCGGTTGTTGATCAAGTATCTCCCAAGGTGTTGATGGAGTGTCAATCAAAGTCTATCCATCGGGTATCAGTCGACGGTTGATCAAGGGTATAGATCGATGACATCGATCGACACTTGACTGCAGTACATATGATCCGGGTTTAATAGGTCTAGTAGGATAGCTTTCCTGCTACATTGCTACACAATATGTAACTGTCATGTTCAAAACAGGTGGTACAGAGGAGCTCGCTGCTGTAGTAAATCATTTGACCTCTGTGGTAAAGCACAAGCGACTAATTGGAGTTGGGTTTTCCATGGGTGGAAACATTTTGATAAAATATCTCGGTGAGGAACCATCAAGACAGCCATTGTTTGAATGTGCTGTCTCGGTTTGCCAGGGGTATGACATTTTAAGGTAAAGCTGATTGCTAAGTGACATTCTCCCAATAGACCATTTCTGAGTTACCTAAAGCCTCTCTTTCAAAGCGAGGCCTGGTGCACAACCATTCATATGAAAATGAGTTTAATTTGCATGTGAATGAAATCTCATTTTCATATGAAAGGATGACTCGCTTTGAGAAAGAGGCTAAAGGTAATTCAGAAATGGCCTATTTAGTTGTTAATCTCTCTACTTTAGCTTTTTCTGTACACTGTAGGTTCTTCGCAGATCCCTTATCATGTGACCTCGTCAATCAATCAGTTGTCAAAAATGGTCATAGACAAAATGAGCATCAGAATTGAAAGATTTAATAGTCTTGAGGCCATTATGATTTGAAGCTATGGAAAACATATTTGTTCATTTGGACTAGATGGGAAAATTTATCTTTGATCTAACAACATTTTTCAATACAAAATTCAAGTTTGACAAACTTCAAATCATTAGGCATTAATGAATCAAATTGATGCATTAATGTTTAATATATGGTCTCTATTAATTTTGGTAATCTTTCATTCGTGCTCTGTCAATTTCTGGAATTTATTTCAAAGCTTGTACCACAGTGATCATTTTTATCACAGGCAGACTAGACTGCGAGCTGTCTCTCTTTTGCTCGGAATTCCGTGGGGAAGAACGCAAAACAAGTGAGCGTGCGAGCATGACAAGACTGGCAAGGTCACGTGACATGTGCCTGCGAGGAGTAGGTGATCTTTGCTCAGCGACTTTTAATTTTAACCAGCTTCACAGATAAATCGAAAGGGAAAGTCCAATTAATTTGAAAATATCCTTGGCTTATTTGGCAACGCTGCTCAATGCATGTGTTGAATGTTGCTTAATGGCAAATTTCTAGTTACAAAAGGAGAACAGTACATGTACAGCTATAATTATCAGAGAGAAGTTAGATTTACAACTCATAATGTGAGTTTATTTGCAAAGATCACCTTCCTTTTGTTGTAGGTACAGTAGCTATGTCGGGCAATCATTTAAAGAGGTTAAATTTGATTCTATTACTGACAAGTTCTTATGTTGTTGCAAAGTTTTCAATTTTTGTGCACTTCTGTAGCAGCCACCCACCACATTTTCTGGAGAAAGGACAGAATTGAATGCGCAAAGCCTTTTGTGCATTTGGAGTTGCTACACTTAAGAAAGTTTGTTTAATGGTTGATTTGTGCGTTTTATTCTCATAGAGCCAAGGTTCTACTGCACGATTGGGATGGTCTTCGACGTTTTTACAACTGGGCAATCACGCAAAATGTGAAGAGCGTGATCGATCGTCACGTGAGAGTGTTATTTCACGGTCCAGACTTCGCATTCCCTCACAAGTCATCGATACATCGCGTGCGCTCATCTTCGTCTCTTGTAGAACTTGATGATGCCTACATAAAGTAGGTGACACTTTTTTCGTGTTTACATAGCCTCATCTAAACACGAGAGGGGGTTGAGAATCCGAGACAGTTATGCAAACCCGAAGTACAGTCGAGGGTTTACATAACTCTCGAGAATTCTCCCAACCCTTCAAGTGTTAAGACTAGGCTATGCAAACACAAAAACGTGCTCTATTGCTTTTATAAAATACTTCTCAAAAATATACGCAGATCTAAATGTCAAAACCGTGTTTACATACTCTTATCTAAACACACCTATTGACCAATGGGAACGCGTGTAGTATATATCACATATTTTATAATAAGTATTGTAACATACCTCGCGCTGGTCCTTTCTAATTCCTATTGAGCCACCATGGTGAATATCTCTATTTATTATATGGCTAGCTCTGTAAGCAGGTAAGGTGAACCAAATCCGACGCTGTGATTGGCTGCCAGAGTAGGCAAGATGGCGCTATTCTACACGCTCGGGATCACTCGCTGTGTCCCGAAGTAATATTATCCTTCATTGACCAAGCTGGCTGGATATTGGCCTCGTGCCTTTTTGAGTGTGTTATGGACCACGAGCTTTCAATTTTTAAGTACAGTGGACCCCCATTAATGTGGTCACCGACGGGCCACAAAAAACTGGCCGCTTTAATGGAGTGGCCGTATTGAAGGGGTTCTTCAAATACGGAAATGACTGACTGAGCTTTTGCTCGGCCAGGAATAAAGTGGCTGTAATAACGAGATGGCGGTATAAGGCACCGTGAAGTCCGTAAACCTGAGCTATCCTTGCTCAATGTCTTGATCACCAGTCCGTCGCACTAAACATTACGTCGCTTAAGTGCCCTTGCTTAGAGAGTATCAAGACACTACTCAGTTTTAAATATTTTGCCTTTTCTCTCTTTTAGAAAAATGGCTGGATTTCACCATTTGGACGAGTTTTATGCAGTCAACAGTTCCTGTAACTATATCAATCAGGTATTTATTAAACATATTCATGATTGGGAAAGTGGTATTTTCTTCTGTAAACATTTTTAAAATACCTAACACCGTTTCATTCAGTTTTTCGTGCCTCCTCAGTTTAATTTCACAAGAATCGATCTTAAGGGATTGCAGAGGAAGACCTTTTTTCCTTCTTTGTTTTCCTTAATTCACGTGTATGTTTCCTTCGTGTTTTCTATTGACAGATTAAGATGCCAGTTCTTCTGTTAAATGCTCTTGATGATCCTCTTGTTCCCGAGGAATTGTTCATTACACCTTACAATCATGTCAGTAAGTATTAAGTGATCGCGACCCAGTGCTTTGATGCAGATCCCGAATGCACTTTAGCAGAAATAATTAGAGATTTCTCGGTGACTGTGGGGGTAGGCGTGAGGAATGAAGAGCGAGGAAGCTCCCAAAATTGTGATGGGGAAGATATCATGGTACTTTTTAGATTACAAGTCTTACAACATTCGTGGTTTGTTACCGCTTGTGGTAGACTGCGAGAAGTCTCTCTTGTTTCGCTCGAAATTCTCCGACGAAGGACGCAAAGAACTACGCAGCAGAAGTGAAAGCCGGGTCGAGAGCGTGCGAGCTTGACATGGAAAGCCGCGAGCCGAAAGTAGCGCGGGCGTCAGAAGAGGAGCGAGAAGTGTGAAAATAAAACGTAAAAGTTACCGTGAGGTAATTCATGACAGTAAGCTAACAAGATGCGACAAGAACGTGGTCATTCTTATTGACACAATGAAATAACGCCACGACCACAAAACTAGCGCGCGAGCAGGCTCGTTGTGGGGAAAGAAAGTTCGTGGACGCGAACAGCTTGCTCCGTCGCAGGCTACCATGAAACGAGATCCTAGTACCTTTTAGGGGTGCTTTCACAATTTCTGACGATACTGCTTATGTTGCCAATCCTAGATCTCTCTTGTGACGTGGAAACAGGAAAGGAAATCAAAAGATAGTTACCGCAAACAGTGCCATTTGTTAGCTATTCGTGATGCTATAGATGAGTTTGTTTTGCTCATTACTGATGTAAGATCTCGCACAGACACACAAGACACATACACTCATACTTTATATCTCACAGTTTACATTTATAAATTCAATGATTACTTTTAATGTTTACAATATATCGTTTCTTAGAGTATGGGGTGAAGTAAACCCGCCATTCGGTTTTCTAGTTGGCCTCCATACAGTGAAACCTGTATTAAGCGGACCCCATATTAAGCGGACACCCTCTATTAAGTGGACACCAGCTTGAGTCCCTAAACTTTCTTCCCACGTTTACTGTAGAATAAACCTGCGTTCAGCGGACACCTCTGTTAAGCGGACGCGGACACCAATACTAGGCATTTTGTTGCCCAAAACCTGCAATAAGCGAACCCTTCAAGAGCTTTTTACTACTAAAAGCTCAGCTCAGACACCTTTAATATTGTCCAGCGATGTCGTTTTAAAGCTAAGTAGATTATTCCAGATTCACGCATTGACTGTCTGGACATTATGCTATGAGCAGTCTTTGATCTTACACTGTGTTACAGTGTGTTACAAAAGGGTTAATAATTAACTATTATTGCTGACCTGTTGAGAGCAGACACCCTTTATTAAGCGGACACTAGTTCGGGAAGGCTGGAAGAGGCTAATATTTAATATGACCCTTGCGGACTAGATACTTGTAGGTTCCATTCTCGCTTCTAATTTGAATATTTACTGGCACACTCCTTTTTAGTAGACGTAATAATCTTGAAGTTAGCCTTGCCACACACCATTCTTTCACCTTTTCAAGTTCGGGGCTCACTAGAGCTTCAAGAGCTTTAAGTTTGTGTCATCTCTGTCTATTCGTTTTCAGAATGCAACGAAGCAGCACTGTTTGTTGTCACCCACCATGGCGGCCATCTTGGATTTTATGAGGGAGGCCTTCTCACTGTGTCTCCTCTTACTTGGCTTGACAAAGCAGTAATGCAGTACATCATGGCCGTGTTGAAAGTTAAAAAATCGGAAGAGAATTCTTCCTTATTGAACGAAGGCAAAGAATATGTAGTCGCATCGTAGCTGACCAGGAAAACCTTGTAGTTGTGAGCGATTGCCATCTTGGATTTCCTAGGAACGAGGTGTTTAGAATTTAAGTTTTCTTTTATTCAGATTCAATCGTAACTTTATAACATGTTGCGAAACCTTTAGGCATATATGACTCTTCAATTGGAAACCAATGTGGTATTTTAAAAATTCAAATATTTTTGATAACTCTTAGGACTAGATTATTTCGAGAAAAGCCATAATTGCTTTAGGGTGGTGACTGTATAATTTTTACAGTTTGTGGATTAATATAATGATTTTGCAGTTATTTAGAATATTATTCTAATTATTTAACGCCTTTTTGTTTATGTATAACTTCATTGTTACTTAGAACTTAGAGGAACAGATAAATTAGTGAGTGAACGAGTGAATGAATTAATGGGTGTGTATGAATTTGTCCATTATATAATTCTATATTTAGTTAGTATGATAATTTCACTTGAACTCACTCCCTATGATAACATCGCACTAAATTTAAGGTTATCGCATGTAATCTAAGCCAACTAATGACATAAGATGTACACTGAATATTTTTAGATAAACTTTATAAGTAGTTGCATAAATAATTACAATAGAAGTAAAAGTTATTTTCTGATAATAAAAGTCTGTTGTTACTGATTGTTGTGGAAAGCTCCTTGCATTGATTCCACTTGACCTTCAGAACTTCGTGGTAAAGTTAATATTTGTGTACATCATTGACATCTTCTCTTTACAGATCGTATATTACAGCTTAAGTCAAAAGCAAAAAGTTGCTTATTTCTCTGTGCCCCTCAGGTCCTATTCAGGAAAAAGCTATCAATATTTTCTTGTTGTTAATCGCTGACTTCATATTGACGTTGATTTTGTGTGTAACTATTTATCCATACACTGTCCCTTGCCGAGCAGAAACTGCAACAGCAAAAATGAAAAAGTATTAGGGAAGATCAAAAATTAACAACAACAACAACAACAACAACAACAACATTTGTTTAAACCAAAAAAAAGGAAAGAAGAATACAATAATTTGAAGCTTATAAAAACAGTATAACGCTAGAACGTCTCGTTCTTTCTGTCTGTATGCTATTAACGTTTTCCTCAGTCAGCAGATTAGTGTAGCAGACGGTGCTAGTTTATTTTTTGTTTTCTTCCTTTTGTTAAGTGAACGTGGCTTTTAGACAAAGATTTGGAGAGAGCAGGATAAAGTGAATACGATGCACGCGCGATAGAAATATTTTGTGCCTCCCCCTTCCTTTCTGGTTGGTTCAAATAATTTTAAAAATTACGCTGACTGCGGGAGAAAGCGGTTTTGACAACTATACACGCGCTTGTTGCCTCTCCGTTAATTTCGCGCGCTTGGCGCCAGGAACGTTCTTCTCCCTCTTGTGAGCGGTTATACATTTTCTCATATGCTCCTGTTTCGACTTCTAATTGGTTCATTGGGTTGTTTGTAGTCGCCGTATCTTGAAAAGGTCCATAAGTCATTGCAGACTGTTTAACAAGGTCCCTCTTGTGTGGCCTACGTAACGTGGGTAGTATGAATTTTATTGCCGCTGACCCAAGGATTAATGTTGGTTAGGTATAACAGGTGTTCAATCATTCACAGCTGTACAAAAAAAAACAAACAAAAGGACAAATTTGTGCAACTGTAAATCATTGAAAAATAAATTCCCCTAGAATGAAAAAATCAGAATCAATCACTGATCACTTTCTTTAGAGCCGATTTCTTTTTTGAAGGAACGATTCCTGGCCGCCATCGCTCGAAAATGAGTTTGACTTGTATTCAAACTGCCCTTTATAAGAATTAGGTTTTGCATAACGACTCGTTAGTCTTCTAACAGAGGTTAACTTATTCTCGTCCCCAGAGCCTCCTTTCAAACGAGTAGCACTGGGAGCGAGAAATGCGTTGAAGGATATTGCGCATGCACAGACTCTCTTGGGGCACGTCACGCATTCTGACGTTCCTTGCGTGACGAACTCGACCAAAGAATAGGACTTCTGCGTTACCGTTTTCATGAAGGCCCGGGTGCCTTGACTTATTCCTTTGTCATTAGCATTGTAAATGTCACTTAAAATTTCGCACTTCTGCTCTTTATAATTGAAGCCTTTACAGTGCAAATTCCTCAAACACAGGTCTTCGCAGTGAAGCTTGGATAACACGGAGTACGTAGCCAATACGTCACCAGTGAGGTGTTTCTCCAGAAAAGGAACGTCTATGGTTGACGTAATCCCAACACACTCCTCGGCTTGTTCCCTTTCATTGGCTCTGGGTGGATCCATAGCCCCTGAAGTAAAATTAGTCAAAACTTAAAATGTTTGTTGAGACATGACGCGTTTTTTTTTTAATAGGATATCTGAGATTTGAGGTCTGCCGAGTTCCCTGATACCTGCGGAAGGGGCTGATATGTTAACTGAAAGGTGAAAACCGCGGAAATTTCAACAGTTAACTGATATTCTTTTCATTTCGTTCTGCCAAATGCCACATCTTGAGCGTTTTAGGCCCCACCCACACTTAACAGAGGAATTTCCCGTCCAGTTACTCACACTAAGCCAAAGGAATTTAAAAACGCAGCAATCACCGATCATTTGGGATTTTTGTTTGAGGAAAACTCGGTCAGGAAAATCATATTATCATGACGCCATCGTTTTCGAAAAGCTTCGTTTTCAAAACGTTTTCTGTCCAGTCACGAAAACGAAAATCCAGCGTTTTCAAATTCCTCCGGTTTCAGTAAAGCGCGTCTTTGAAAAGCTCTGTTTTCGTAGCGGATTAGTGTAGAGAGTAGGCCTAACCGCAGAAATAAAGCTGCGTTTTCAAATTTCCCCAGCGTAGTATGGCGGTGGCCTTAATATTATTTTGTCAATTTTATGGCCCTTTTATCAATGAGAGCATCGCCCGGTCAAAAATTATGCAAGGGCCTGTTTACAAGGAGTGAGGGCTACCCTAGCAAGCGGGTTAACTCTAGCTGGAGGGCAAAAGATAGCCCGGGTTTACAAGCAAAATTTCACAGGTAGGGTAACCCTACAACCCGGGACAACTTAATGTGCGGTCACAGTCAAAGGGTTTGGAAAAATTAAAACGTTAACCCCTGTAGGCGGGTTAACCCTACCTGGAGTGTTTACAAGGAAAAAAGTTAACCCGCCTGCCAGGGTAACCCTAGCACGCAGATAGGGTAATCCGCCTACCCGGGTAACCCTAGCTGCCTTGTAAACACGACGAAGAAAAAAAGAGGAAATATGACAGTGCTAGGGCAATCCGCTTGCCAGGGTAACCCTCTCTCCTTGTATTTTTCTCATTAATAATGGCAAACTTATTCATTTTCAGTTCAAACACTGTTCTTACCTTCTCCTTGGAATGCCAAGAAGGCAACAAGAGCAAAAATCATTTTCGTTGATGAGCTGAGGAATGTGCGCTTTCTGAAAACATCCCTGAATGAAGTCTGAGCGATCTTAAAATCCTGAAACCTTTCTGAAAGTAACTGCTCATTAGAATTTAGCTTTAAACGGTGGGACAGATCCGTCAATTCCAGTTTAAAAACCTGTTTGATGTTGTGTAAGGTTTAACGCGAGAAAACACTATTTACAGAATTGAGGAAAAATATATTTCTTTGTTATTTAAATTTATATCCCTGTATCTGGAATAATGTAAAGCAAGTAAAAAGCCGACAAATTCTTGCTTGGAGTTTCGCTATCACTTCCCAGAGTGAAAAATCTAAAAATTTAGAAACAAATCTACATGCCCCCACACACAAAACAAAAACACACAATTAACGTGTTTACAATTAAAAATGCTACAACTAAATCTTGTTAAAAGAAACTCTTGACCATATGAACAATATAGGGAGTAAATACCTATTTTATAGTCCGCCCAGCTTACCGCTCGTATTTCCCTGGCGCGCCCCTTGTATAACACAACGTTTCCCGAGCGGTGAAATGCTATACAGCAAATGAAATAAAGTCGGAACTGAAACAAACACCTGTTATGGATCAGAATTTACCTGGTAAAACAAACTGTGTTGTAAGCGTCTTCTTTGTCATATGATTCTAACTCACCTGATTGGTTCTTAGACTGCGATATTTGTCAGCCTAATTTGTTCAAACGGCGGTCCAACAGAAACTGTGATTACTACACCTGTCAAATCACTTATAGATTGGAAGCCATTGTAGTGCACTGCTTGGCAATCACGCTTAAGTCTAACTTAATTTTTTTCGCGAATGAACTTTACTGAAGACAATCCTCAGCTAACGTAGGTACCATTTTTAAGGACATTGAATCTCCAGCTGTTTAGGGTATGCCCTCCGAATCCACACTGATGGTTGTTTTAACTATGTTAGCAAGGTCATTGCAGTTAGTTCAGCTGTTTGTACATGTGCGAACAGTAGATGTTGACTGGTAAATCAAAATTATTCGATCTTTTTAGAGAATTCAGAAGAAAGAGATATACAAAGCAGGATATATAGTACTCTAACTACACTAGACTGAAAACTGAACCGTCGCGTAGTAAAATCTTAAACACCTCAGTAGAAAATCCAATAAGAAAGTTGGAAAGAAAAAGTGGATATTAACTTGTTATATTATGGTCTGTTTCACACCCATGAAGTTGCTCGGCAACGTTTCGTATTTCACCCCGAGCAACTTTTTGCATCCTGGGCAATTTCTAGTTTTCTATCAATTAGGGGAAATCGGAGCAGTGCTTAAATTGGCCTTGCTTCCATATTTCACAATGTTTTAGTAGACAATTTAAAAGAAAATTCAAAATGGCGGCCGACGAGTGTCTCGGGTGAAGAATTTTTTCAAGATTAATATTAACACTGATACGTAGTCTTTACTCATAATCTTACATTATTTGGTTTTGATCGGTGGCAAAGTTATTTAGCAACGCTGGTTACGCCGCAAAATTGTACGAAAATTCTTCGAAATCTAATTTTTGTTGTACAACTTTTTGCAAATGTTTGCATCAGACCCAATCAAGGAAGAGAACATTTTGTTTCTTTGACCAACTTTCGTTACAAAAAGCAACTTTTGACTTTTTTTGAGCAACTTTGTGAGAAATTATGGGCAACTCTTTTGGAAATATCGAGGAACTTGTGGAAAGCCATGAATTGGGCGTGAGGCCGACCATATTGTAGCAAAGCAATTGCAGTAATTTAGTACAGTGGTTAGGGCTCTTTGGCAAAACAAAATCATTATTCTCTTAAGGGGGCGGGGGGATTATTATTTCTCACCTTTAGGTTGTGCACGATTTTTTTTGTTGGGCAATAACCCAAAGGGCCTCAATAGCAGAAAACACGGGCTCCTTTTTTTGCTCTTTTTTATGGATATTAGCCAGCCTCCCAACCCTCCCCCTGAAAACCTGACTGCAATCCTGCGCGGAAATGATTGGAAACCATACTAGAAAGTTGTCCTCTTTCCACCTCTTACAATGAAATCAGTTATTTGGCCCTTTAGTTGCATGTTGACAAAGCGCGGCATTTTCTAAAAATAGTGATTAAGAGGGGACCGGGGGTGGGGTGGAATACGCGATGGATAGTGTTGCGTGACGATACCGAAAGTGGTAACATAACCTCGAGATAAACGCTACGGTAGGACTGCGAAGAACGATGAACCAGAAAAAGGAATTCTTACTTCGTTTATGAAGGTAAAGATTACCCTTAAATATGTTTTCCACTGCACGATTAACGTGTACGTGTATGTTTGCTAGAAATATAGCTGGCAAAATCTACGTGTATAAGTTCGATTCTATTCTATGAATCGATCATCTTCGGCCTCGAATTGTAGCTAATTGTTAATTTAATTTAGTTGTTTTCTATTGCCCGATATTAGCTGATATTAAAAATTTTCAGAAATTTTAGGCTTCAGTTAGTATTTGCAGACTGCAGACTGGATTCAAAATTGCAAACGGGGAAAAATAAGTCACTGGCTTGGCAACAATGTTAATGCTTGCAATGTCACGCGATGACTTTGGTTCAAGGTCAGTTCTATACTCTTCAAATAGATCGATTAATTATATCAAAAACTATTTGGCGGATTACGTCAAGGAACTACAATATTATTGAAGATAAATAAAAAGGACACTCTCCAAGTTTCAGGTGTGTGGAGTATCCAAAACTTCAGATATTCGTCGAAATGTTTCGCAAAATATGTACAGAGTCGGCTCGTTTTTCTGCCTTCGTGACGTGTACACCAATTAATAACGGTGTTACTAAAAACATCTGGAACTTACTTTGGTTATCTAGGCGACTAATAGGCTCACAGCGGCTGGTAATCGAGCCTAGGCGACCGATTATCTGTTCTGAACAAACAGACGCTTACATAAACACTTTTCCCAAAACTCTAACCTCTCAAAATGGCTAAAATTCACGACAAACGCGAACGCAGCTTTTGGTCACGCACCGCTACAATTCTGAACTTCAAAATGCGCTGGTTTCCAAACGAAGGTGAGCATTCAGCTAAAACGTCGTAAAGAGATATAAATTTAGCACCTGTTATACCTGATGAGGATAAAAACTCTGGTGGCTCTTTAGATTTGCTGACATCACGTGATCCCAGCTTCGATCTGGAACCCTTTTCACTCCTCCCCCCTCTCCCCATAACCCCCACCCTCTTAGGGGAGGGGACTGGACAGACACAAGAGATTGTCAAAAGTTGTGCCTGGCCTTGTAATTTAGGCTAGGCATTTCTTTCTATTGCAGGCTCGTCTCTGTGGGAGGCGTGCACCTCGGGGGCCGGGTGGGGGTATTACTCCCATACATAACCCATATGGGTTCAAAGAAGGTAATTTGTAATTTGTTTACCCATGGAGCACCAAGGAGTTCACAAGAACTCGTTTAGAAATGCCTGTGCATTCCACGATCGAATTGGAATTTAAAAATGTTAGTTTTTGAGGAGAGAAAAATGTTAGTTTTTGAGGAGAGGAGAAAACCGGAGAACCCGGAGAAAAACCTCTCGGAGTAGAGTAGAGAACCAACAACAAACTCAACCCACATATGACGCCGGGTCCATGAATCCAACCCGGGACATATTGGTGGGAGGCGAGCGCTCTCACTACTGTGCGATCTCTGCTCCCCCAGGGTATGAGCTGAAGGGAATAGTTTTCAGGTAATTTTGGTTTAGAATAGGGTATAATTTACAGCTTGTATATGCAAGCTAAATCTGAATTGGCAAACCTCTTTGTTTTGTGTTTAGAATTATAAAATCTTCATGCCAGCAAAAATGTTGGGTATCTCAAATTTTTACACCAGTAAAGTTTTGTTCATGGGGTTCAGTGTATGTCTGTAGGTGATTTTCTTCAACACCCCCCTCCCTACTGCTAAATCAGCTGGGTCTGTCTCAAGTTCACGACCCACAGTGACCACCTGAAATATCTTTTGAGTGTTATCTTAGGCTGTACTGCATGATTAAGCGCAAAATTGAGTAGCAATACAGAATGACAGCCTGGATCTGACTCTCTCTGTTTTCTCTGGCCATTTGAGTCAAAAAAGTGAAATGAATGAATCCTGGGGGAGGGGGCTCATTTCTTAAAAGGATGGGGGATGCTTGTCATAGCTTTCAGGGCTTATAAAAGCAGTTCTGGCACCTCTTAGGGTGATCAGCCTAAAAGAGTCCTCAGCAGGAGCTTTTGTGGTACCTTTTAGGGTATTTAGTTGAAAAACAATGACAGGAGATGATGTGTTTTCAATACCACACCCACAAACAGTATCTTGGGATCTCTTAGGGAGTCATTTCACAATTTCCGGCAACCTTGTTCTTATATGGGAGTCGCACCACCCCCTCTTTCCCACTCCCCCCCCCCCCCCCACCCTCACTCCCCCATGCAGGGGAATGGACAACTGGCAGAAGCCCATGGGCTCCTGACAACTGGCTGAGTAACCCAAGACAAGAGTTTTAAAGAAACTTGGGTACAATTGTTATGTTAAGTAATGATTTTGAAATCTTACATTGACACCAGCAGAGAACCACAAGATATATATTCAGGGCTCTGAGAGAAGGAGCTGGTGGCTGGGTGAACTTCAATGTGAAATTCTCATTTCCTTAAGGTACAGTTGCTACTTGAGATTGGGTTCACTTGGTGTTTTTTATGACTGGCGCACCAATGTGTTTATCCATCTAAAACATTCTGTCCAGTGGGTTCAGAGGCACCTTAATTTTCAAAAATTTAAGATGGCTCAACCCCCATGACAGAATTTGTCAAAAGTTGCATCTTATCCTGCAAATCAAAATTTGACTAATAACACGAGGATCACCAGTACTTAAAGCTAACATTAAGGGTGTTTTTAGCTGCTTATACTGTTGCTATGGTAACCTGTTGTGACATGAAAATGAAGACAACATGTTCACTGATGAGTGGGAAGTTTTTTGAAACCAGGATTGCAGCTTCGACTGATGAAAATTGTCTATAATGACCCATCAAAATCTAAGTCTTGGAAAGTACTAGGAACTGTGTTGTCAGCCACCTTAATGCAGGTTTACATGCCAGAACTGGCTCTTACTCGGTCAACGGCGAAATACTTTTTTATCTCTAAATTTTGCTTTGGATTCTTAGATTCACCCCCTGATGAGTACCAACTGAGTTTTAGAGGCTTTACGCATCTGCAGAGTTGGGATTCAACTACACCAAGACATGAAAAGTTCCGGATTGCGCCTTTTTGCGTTATTCGTCTGTGTTCAAGTTGTAGTGTTGGTGATTTTTTACGTGTACCTCCATCAATATTCAAGCTATAAAGACAAGACATCAATGAGAGGTCTAAACAGAAAAACGCATTCAGGACAAGAATCAAATTTCACTTCCTCGTTTCAAATGGACAAGTCAGCGGACTTCATGCAAAATTCAACCAGGTACTCTTCGTTCAAGAATATTCGTACCCAGTGCTCTCAACTGACCTTCTCGTTTGTTTCTCACATCACTCAACCGCATTTTGATGACAGGAACACAGATATTTTTCTTCTAATTTTAATCACTTCTGGTGTTAAGATGTCGTATGCAACGCGAAGAAACCGTGTCCGGGACACGTGGGGTAACAAAGCCAACCACCCTGCCTCGAAAGACTGGAAGCGAGTCTTTCTCTTGGGTAGGACCCAGGCCATCGAGATCCAACAAGAAGCGTCGGTCTTCAATGATATCCTCGTCCTGAATATGACAGATAACTACGACAATTTAGTAATCAAAGTGTTTTCTGGATTTTTGTGGAGTTTAATTTATATGAACCCTCGTTTTATCCTCAAAGCAGATGACGATGTCTATGTTCGTATTCCCTACCTAATATCATGGCTGGAAAATTATGGTTCTGACAAATTGTACGGAGGTCACGTGATACCAGACGGTGCTAGAGTGAACCGGTCGGTAGCATGGAAGAACAGAGTTTTGAAGGACTGTTTGGCAGAAGACGTTTACCCTCCATACTGCTCGGGTCCGTTCTATGTTATCTCTTCAAGCATTCTTCCTTCAGCATTTGAAAGTGTGCGAAAGTGGACGGCTTTTCCAGCCGAGGATGCCTATCTGGGAATCCTGGCTCGCGAGAATGGCATAAAACCGGTTTCGATAACCGGTTTTGATTTGAGAAAACTTGCAGATTACGGAACTTGTAACTGGGCTTCAGCAATAGCGCTTGGACATCGCTTTGACGTGTTAGAGTTACATTATTTGGAAGAGAAACTACAGGAAACCAGTAGACTCCCCAGTAATTATTACAAATGTTTACTGGACGACTGGGCGGTCATTATAATTCCGATTGCAATCCCAATTATTTCACTTTTGGTTGTGTATATGGCTGTTAAGTTCCAATCATGTTGGAGATCAGGTTATTATTTAAATTAAAAGTAAACAAGGTGTCTCAAGTTTTAATAACAAGTATGGATTGGCCTAATTTTTTTCTTGCATTATTATGGACCGAGACGGAGTCGAGGTCCGTAGAGCAAGAAAAAAAATAATGAGGCCAATATCCAGCCATCTTGGACTAACAAGCTTGGTCAATTTAGGATTTATTATATGGCTTTCGGGGAAATTTTACTTGCGGGACACAGCGGGTAATTCCGAGTGGGCAAGATAGCGCCATCTTGCCTGCTCGGGTAGCCAATCACAGCGCAGGATTTGTTTCATCTTGCCCGATCACGAAACTAGCCATATAATAAGGGAGAATGATGCCCTAGAATTAGCCAATCAGAGCGCGTGTTATATCGGCTACAAGTACAAGCAGTGTGATAAACATTGATAATTACATCTTATTTTATGAATAAAAGAGGATTTCATTGCGCACTGTCTTTTTTTCCTACCCTGGCGTCATTCTTCTCCCTTTTTTCCAGTGCACTAGCGTAGACCTTTTTTTATAATTTAACTGAGCCACTACGCGCGCTCTCATTGGTCGATAGGTGTGTTTAGATGAGAGTGTGTAAACACGGTTGTGACGTTTTAGATTCGCCTGTGTGTTTGAGAATTATTTTATAAAAGAAACAGAGCGAAATCTTTTGATCGGTCTGCTTTCGGTACAATTCAGGACTTTCGAATTCTCCCAACCCTCCTCGTGTTTAGATGAGGCTATATAAACACGGAAAAAGTGCTCTATTGCTTCTTCGGCGGTTTGTTGACCCATTTCAGACCATGTGATGATATTCTTGAGAATTCTCGCTTGCAAATTTTCAAATAGTCGCGTGTATAGGAATATTTTTAGAGGGGTAAATTTTAGAGAACAGTTCGCTAGACCTTCGGCCTCATCAAGTATCACCTTAGGGATGTTTTTTAATTTCTTTTAATAACAGAAATAGAATTCTCGCTCACCCGAACAACATATTATAGCTAACTGCAAACCCCAAATCGCTATTTTAAGGAAATTTTAAGCCCGTAGTAATATTCAAAATTGCGAGAAAAGGACCGAAAATTAAATTTTAAATATTGTAGTCCTTCAAAGCTCGTTAGTCTTAAGGGTACCTATTTTTTCGGCTATTGTATTTCTGAACGAAGAACTACATGCATAATAAATGAATGGGGCACGGAAATCTTGCCCAACTACTAATGAACTTTACCATCTACGGGTATATCACGAACTCACTGAGGTGACCAGCTGCATACACCGGGGCTATCACAGAGGTCATGGGTTCGAATCTCGTTGAAGCCTGAATTATTTTCAAGCTTTAATTTCACAGCTGTTTAGGTTGTGTATATGACTGCCATGATCAATCATACACGGTTGAGACCAACTACGTTTCAACTGAGGAGACTCTTTGTCACCAAAAATCGTCAGAGACTCCCACACTTGACTCCCACTCTATTTGCGCAATTGTCACACACCTTTCTTCTAGCAAATTCAAAACAAGCCAACAAAGCAAAGAATGCGATCTACGCTTAGCTATAACAAGTAAAAAAAGATTATTATATCTGTTTTATATCTACAAATTTGGTTGCCAGTCATGGCTGGTCTAGAATACTGTTCATGATTGCTCTTCATTCATACCAGGCTGGTATGATTTCCAAATTTTCAATCCTTCACGAGCCACCAAGGCAAGAGCCTAATAGGTTCTGAAAACGCAAAAAGAAACATTAATTATGATTCTTAGAGAGCATTAAGCGTCGGTTATAAAGCAGAAAATTTAATCTGGAGTAACTGTAGCTAACTGTGAACCGTTTCCCACAGTTGCATTGCACATTACCGTTTACTTATCTAACGTCTTCTATAGGTCTTAATTCTCCTAAAGCCTTCTTTCTTTTAGTGAGACTTATTTATACAGGAGAGCATGCCGTCAGCCAACAAAATTAGATGTTGGATGCGACATTGACATTTATGTTGAAAAAGTGCATTTCCACAAAAAAGTCACAAAGGAAAATATTCCAGGCAGGTAACTCTGAAAAAATCATCGTTATCTCTGTCGAAATAATTGTTTCACTCTTCATAATTTGTCTTGGCTTGTGCTATGTTAGGAAGAGGGGAGTAGTATTCATAATAAAGAGAAACGAAACATGCAAGATTTTGATGTTACATTCTAAAGTCCTCCAGAGTGGTGACGTACTAAGGACAGATGAGAGATAACTCCTGTACTGTCATTCCCGTCTGATATATGTGTAAATGGACTTGAGCCTCGAATCCAGAATCGGATTTTGGTATCTTTAAGGGCTGTTTTACAATATTTACAACGAACTCCATGGTCGCTTTGATAAGGGAGTCTCTCTCGAATAGGATATGTGGATCACAGCGGGGGGGTGAGGGGGGGGGGGGTGTTATATTCCACAGAATCATTACGAGCAAGTAGATTTTGATCATATATAATTTACCTTTCTAGCTCTCTCCCTCTCAAACAGTCGGAAACTATAACCAGGTCTGTCCTTTACCACTGTTACCTCGTTCATCAGTTCACAAAACCTCTCCTTCACTCCCGCCTCTGCAGAATATTGATAGTTGTAAGCCACACATCTGGACACTCGAAGGCATAGGTCCTCGCACATTACCTCTGAGAGAACGTGCTGATGCCAAATCACGTGACCTTGCAGCTGTTTGTCCCAAAAGCGATCTCTACTGATTGGTAAATTTTGAAATTGACATCCAGGTGTTGGTGCCGGTGTAGAAACTATGCTAATACTAGAAGTCGATGACATTGTCGGTGATACTGTTGTTGATGCTATTGGAATAACCGTGGAACAAAGAATGATGAAAATCGATGTGAGGGACATTTCATTGCCCAAAATTGCCGTCACATCAAAGGAAAAGTCAATGCTGCATATATTAAAAAAAACAAACAAACAAAAAGACAGCACAAAAGAACAATCATGTTGACTAAGACTGAAGAGGCTGGTGAAATTGCTAGTTTGTTTTGCTTGTTTGTTTACCTTATTAGTTAGTTATTTACTTCATTCTTTCGTTCGTTCGTCCGGTCGGTCGGTCGGTCGCTGATTTATAACTTCGTTCGTTCGTTCGTTCGTACGGTGGCTCGGTCGCTCGGTCGCTCGGTCGCTCGGTCGCTCGTCAATAAGTTCGTTCGTTCGTTCGGTCGCTCGGTCGCTCATTAATAAATTCGTTCGTTCGGTCGGTCGTTCGTTCGTTCGTTTGGTCGATCGGTCGCTCATTAATAAGTTCGTTCGTTCGGTCGGTCGGTCGGTCGTTCGCTCGTCAATAAGTTCGTTCGTTCGGCCGGTCGGTCAATCATCCGTTCTGGGTTGGATGGTTGTTTGGGTTGGTTGGTTGGTTCGTTAGTTCAATTTGTTGGTTGGTTGGATGGTGAGGATCATTTGTCGTCTGAACATTGTACGAGGATCAGTCAGTGATCATGAGAGCCATTACATTTCTCAGCAATCATAAAAAAATCCTCTCTTTCCCAGGTAAAAAATGAGCTTTTGGCGCTTTTTTTCTATCGTGTTGATAATTTACCTGTTGGAACAGGACAAAAGTTGCAAGTCTTTTTGCATTTGTTGACGGCATACTCTGAACTGGCGACACATTTTCCGGTTTTCTTCCAAATCCAGCAAAAATAGCCGTCATCAGAACAAGATGCTGAAACATTAACCACCGAGCGTCAAATATAAGAAAAAAACATCCTTTTAACGTGTTGCAGATTTATCTATTTACACAGGACAGTCCTATCAATCTATTGATTGATAGGACATGCGCAGAGAACAGGTGCCAATAGCAAGTGAAAATTAGCGGCCATTTCACATGACGAGGTATGCCACGTGACTAATATTTACTGGTGATGCGACCAGTAGAGTGCATGACAGAATAGTCGCCTTGAGTAATTTGTTCTCCCGAGAAGAACTTGACTTTGGAACTGATATGAATTAAATGGTCTTTAGAAGAAATAGGACGTCCGTTACCCATGCCATTAGCAATACAGATGTTGAAATTTGAAAAGAAAGTGCTTTTCATACCTGCTAGTGACACAAAGAAACAGAGATTCCAGCAAAGAACTGAAAACAAATTAGTTATTGTTAGTAAAATCATGATATATTGTTATAGCAACTAGATCGTCAGTATTGCCTTCCTACTGACTGACTAGCTGACTGACTGACTTACTGGCTGACTGACTGACTGACTGATTCGTTGATTCACTGACTCACTGACCTCTCCAACTTGTATAAACAACTATAATATGTCATGATCACCAGTATCCATACATACTCTAAGCAAATAAGTACAGGTGTTCTGCCTTTGCTTATCTCGTCAATTGCCACCTTCAAAACCCATTAAAGCCATTATTTTGTCTGTTTTTCATCGCGATAGTGCACTGAAAAAAAGTCATTAATTCCCTACACGTTCTGCTGAGGTGCAGTTTTAGTTTAGCAACGTTTTTGTACTCAAAACGTTTGCGAGAATAATATTCAGCAGGTGAAAAAGGAAATTCATAAACCACAATGTTAGCTAGCATTGAGTGGCAATCCTGAAAATGTGTTACTTCAGCTGTCTTTCCCCATAAACAACCCATCCACTGCTTAAAATCAGCCCTTTGTCTTCATGTATTAAATGACAACAGGTTTAAATGAACTGTCTACTTTCTTACAGGTTTGCTTAAATAATGATCACTACGTTTAGCTCAAGAAGACGTTCGAAAAGCTGCATTTGTCAAGTTGTAGTCTCATACGTACTTTGCTGTGTTGACTGCAAAAAACTCTCTTTTCTAAGCTAAAAAAAATTATGTCTTTTTCACCTTTTGACTCCGCTATCACGTTTCTAAGCCCCTATCATCTCTTCTTCAAATACAAATATACGTTAACTTTAAAATCTCCAGCTTCCAACCAAAACAATTAATAACATATTCGAGGATTCTTCTCCGACAAAGCGAGAG
Organism: Micromussa lordhowensis; assembly: GCA_964020085.1. Lineage (NCBI taxonomy): Eukaryota > Metazoa > Cnidaria > Anthozoa > Scleractinia > Lobophylliidae > Micromussa > Micromussa lordhowensis. The sequence goes on from OZ026609.1 coordinate 2,742,182, forward strand.
AGATATCTTGAGCAGGGAATGCCATTTTGCCAGGCGATCATCTAAGGTCTGACTTTCGATGAAAAGTAATAGAGTTAACACTAATAAATATACGCTGTTCAATGCATTTTGTAACTAAAGCAGTGACTTGCTTACCAGTGCTATTAAGCCATGCCATTTTGTCTCCACAACGGGTTCACCACTGAAGAACAGGTTCGTAAGTTTTGCTTCTCAACGACCTCTTCGTTTAGATTGAGGCGTTTTCAACGCTACGAGAGGCGCCTTTCAACATGATTGAATTCGTTTCAATCAGGTCATAACGCATAACATAAATATCTCCCTTATAGCGAACGGACACTATTACTGGCGCCGGAAAATAATAGGGCCTCATTCATCCGCTATGCAAAGTAAACAACGGCGTCAAATTGCTGTCAAATGTTTCATTAATTTTTTGCAATAACACATGAATAACAAGTTGTGTTATTATTCTACAGATGTCTTCATTTCTTTTCGGAATAAAGTAGTGTATACCAAAGCTTTTTTTTACTACCTGCTCAAATGGGTTTTAGCGCATATTCGAGTTTTTTGGGAACAAAAACTAGTTGGGTTTTAATATTGATAAAGAACGTCAATTTTAATAGCACTTCAATGGTCCTTTCCTGTTTACCATAAAACGATGTTGCGAAACATGAGAAAACTTTGACAACGTGATAAATGAATATTGCACAAGTTAGATATCAACAGATTTATCTTTTTTATGCGTGATAGGCTTATTCGGTTAATATACACCGTTGTTTGGAAGGATAAGTAAAATGATTTTTTAATTAGAGCCACCTAATTTTTCTCTGAAATAAATTTGAAAATATTAACATAATTCAAATTGGCACAGGTGCCAAGATCGAATTAATGGTCCGTCAAGCGATGAGTAGAGTGTGTCATTAGTTGTTTGCGAAACAAACTCGATTTTTCATTAAGTTGTAGTTAGAAAAAACTTTTTTGCTAGTTTTGCTGTCATATCTAAATTTATTTTGCGTACTCTTTGTATTTTTTTTTTTTCAGCGTTTGTCGAAGCCTGCTCTGATCCTGTCCCGGGCAAACTGATGAAATAAAATTAATAAAAGAAATAGTCCAGGGAACCCAAGTTGTTCTGTCTTGAGACTCAGTTTAACAGCTCTCAAGCGTCCTCTATTTGGCGAACGAAAAACGCAAACGAGTAGTACGATCGAAAGACATTTGTGTGACTTCAGACTTCACAAAATCGTGACGCTTCCCGACCGACCAGCTGCTCCGAATAATTTTACCAAATCTCGAACAAAGTCACTTCGTTCAGCTTTCTTTCACGCTATTTCCAGTACACGAATTGGTTCGAGGACAAGGCGCATGCTTAGTTATTCACTTCCTACACAGCAACAAGGAATATTGCTATAAATTGACGAATAATGGAAGACTAATTTTCAGAATGCTAGAGGTCCTCTCTCGGTTCGCTATAGAAAGCCGCTGTGCGAGGGGAGTGCAGGCGCAAAGTTGAATGAACCGAGAGCGTCACCGAGAGCTAGAGCTCTTTATTTATGATTATAATATAGATAGGACCCTGCGAGCGCTCTGATTGGTGGAAACCCCATGTTTTATCAGAGTATAAAACATAGAAAAGGCGTGTTTTATTATTTTTCGCCACATTATCTCTATATCATAAAGCAAATGAAGAAGCCTAAGCCGTGTATCACACTGTGATAAAACACTCCGGACATTTGAGAACACTCGAGAAATGTCCTACCTGCGGCTCGTGCTTCTACATTTTCCTCGTGTTCTCAAATGCCCGTCGTGTTTTATCACAGTGTAATACACGGCTTAGGCTTCTTTATTTGTTAAATAATTCGCGGGATAATTGTTAATCGTCAATTAGAACTTTCAAGCTGAGGAATTAACGTTCTTTGAAATCACGCCTTTGGCCTCCAAGTTGGCAATCTTACTAAATTCGTCATTTCCCTTGCAACAGTGTTTTATCTCTTTCGTTCTACGGTAAATGTTGATTGGCAAGCCCAGCTCGAGCGACAGGGCATCGGCAAATGGTATATTCTATCTACTGGCTTTTAATCAAATTTCCTGAACTGCTTAGGAAAATAGGCCATACTCGTATTCTCGGCCTGATGGTACTGGAACTAACTTACAATGTAGGCTCATGTAGGGGAATATCATCATTCAAAAGAGATAACTGTGATTTGGATTTGAAAAGAAACCCCGCATAAGCCTCGGTTGCAAGCTAGTTCCAGTCCAATACCGAGTACGAATTCACGTGGCATATTAAATAAGGTAATGCGCATATAAACACGATTCAAGCAAGAAAAATGTCCATGTTTTCGTTTTCTTTCCCTTTTTAATTTTTTTATTCCGTGAGTGATACAGAATTCAAAATATTTGAAATACAAGAAGATTGGATCTAAGCTCCCGACAAACGTTTACATTTGGGAATCTTTCCTCAACTAATCATTTACATATAAACAGATATCGTTCAAGACCGTGGTTGATCGTCCTATGTTGCTTTGTATCAATTCCCAGTGTGGTGATAGATCAAACACGAAAGACCGTGTTTGACCACAATTCTAAACATCGAGAAGAGTGTTTAAAATACGACGCGAAACGGAGTGTATTTGACGAACTTCGAGGTGTTTGCAAACGTGGTCAAACACTGTCTTCAGTATTTGATATATCGTCTAAAACTAAGGAGGAAACGAAGAAATTATGTCGTAAAAATCTATGCTAATTAATACCAGAATCTAAACATTGTCACCATTAAGATTTTCTTTGTTTAAACTTGATGCATTATCAATGGTTTACGAAAACTATGCGAACATATCATCAAGACATCAACTTTGTTAACCGGGAAATAATACCTTACAATAAAACACCTTAAAACTGCTGCCGCTTTGTGAATAAAAACATACAGAACTTACGACGAAAAATAGTCGTTGTTACTGAAGTTTAAAACAACTAAGATTCATACTGATTAAACCAGAGTTCTTTACACATTACTTCTGCTAAAGCATAACGCAAGGGTTCTGGCGAAGTTACCACAAATTTAATGTCACGCATTCCAGTGGACAGAGACCCATACAAGTGGTTCATTTCAAGAGCTTTGCGGCCCATTTGGGGAAGTTGCTTCAACTAGTTTAGCAGTTGGGTGGATAGTACGGGTTATAAGGAACCGACGGTGCCCAGCCATATTTCTCCATCATTTTATCCTCTAGTTTTCTCAACTCGATGATGTTATTGCGGTGTGATGAGAACATGCCGTGAATTGAAACACCCAACAGGCCCATTGTAGCGGCGAGGAACCCCAAAATCAAGGCTTCTCCAAGAATCATGACGATGTTGTAACACCTAATGAAACAAAACGAGATTGAAGTCTCTCTTTAGATCTAGAACAGGTAGCGAGGACATCTCTCCCAGGTCCCTTTGCAGTTAGTTCGACGGTGTTCGAGGTTTCAACTACGATTGCATGCCCCACAAGAAATTTCAAATACGGTCTCGCATTCTCCACAAGAGGTCTCAACTACGACATACTCCACGAGAAATGGAGGACTTGGACTAACAGAATCTGTGTGAGTTTTTTTAAATAGATAATTTATTTTGGATGTAATCAAAAAGGGGAGGGTGAGGGGAGGGTGAGGGGAGGGTGAGGGGAGGGGAAGAACGTTCTCTCTCTCTCTCCTCCCCAACGTTTGCTCACAGAACTCTTGCTGTACAGGCCCAAGGTGAAGAAGACGATATTTCTCTCTGATAATATTCAAGGACTGTGGTTTTGAGAAAAACAGTATAAATTAGATTAGTAATCAGTCAAACGTGGGCGGAATAATCTATGCCTTTAGAAAACGAAGTAGTCAAGAGAGAATTTCTATCTATGCTGGAAGATAAAAACAAAAAGTGTATTTTAAACTAGTCAATAGCCTGCGGTTGTTAAATTAGCAGAATTTAAAAGAAAAAGCTCGATTGTGCATGTGCATGCATGTTGTTCAGACCTCGCAGCGAGCTGTTTCTATAACGTAAAAACTTCTTATGTATTTAATTATAATAACTTTATCAATGTAAGAGTGCGTTATGACCCGTAATCTGACAGTGTTCCTTTTACTGATTCCATGGCCAGAAATGACAGAAAAGACAGCCCATTATTTAAACGGGGTCATAATAAACAAAACAAACTCGACATGGCTTATTATATAAATATTATAATACGCCATAGAATGCATCAGTTATGCTTAGACTTTTTACAAGCCTGCACGATATTTGCTGCCAGTTTTGTAAGCTATAGCTAGGCATTACCTTGCTTAACGAAAAGCGTTTTATCTTTGCTAGATCCCTGTAATGACGTGAAGTCTAGTCTAGCTACCGTTCCAGCCAAATCAAAACAAAGCCTTAGCTTTCGTCGACGTCTCCTCAGTTCTGACTGACATCTTTTGCTTGGAATTGACTGCACACAAGGAGATCACAGCTTTTTACAGGCAATCTGATAAAGTATCTTGGTCGATAAACACCGATAAAGCATCGATCCTCTAGCTAACGCTACTCGGTTACCCTTTCTTCGCTCCAGTAGATAAGCTTAAATCGTAATTTTCCATTGCACGTTTAAGCGCGAAACAAAAGTGGTTATTATAACTTCAGCTCCTAACTATACCATACATATTTTCCATCTGGGTGAAAGAGAAAACGTTCTGTACACACAGATCTTTCTTAATACACTATTGTAACGTTTAAACAGTCACAGAAGGTCGATTATTTTTTTGCAGCGAAAAGACAATTAAGACCTGCGACCAGCAAACACGCAATTCAAACTGATCTTTAAAAAACTCATTGTAACAGGCCAATCTTGTCACCACATTATAGCTAGCTTCAATCAACCTTTTATACACAGCTGTACAGTAACAATAAGTAAAAAAACACCTGCTTCGGAATTCTTACCTTTTAAACTTTTCACGCAAAATCAGAGGTGCGTCCGTGTTGTGGAATATTTAAGTTTGTTTTGATGTGCATCTCTGCATATCTGAATAATTATAACATAAACAACAAAGCAGTCTCATATAAATATTCATGTAGATATAGCTCGTACGTGCTGTAGTTCTTGTCCAAATCTTTTACGTGTATATTAATGTTAAATAGTTAGCTATGGATCCGACTCAGCATATTGCGGACCTATCTTCCAAACATGGTCCTACCTTAACAACTAAGACATGGCTCTTACTTAACAAATTATGGTTTGCTTTAATTTTGTAAAGCCCAGAGTAAATACAGAATATATTATTGTTCATAAATGGTTATAAGGCGCTTATAATATATTCCAGCTGTTACGGACTGTTCAACACGTTTTCGTTGCGAAGTAAAAGAGAGAGAGAGAGAGGGGTGGGTGTAAAGGGAAGGGGGGTGCAGGCAAATAGGTAAAGGGCTTTCTGGGGGGGGGGGGGGTTGCAGTGCTATTCACACTCACGAAATGCAAAGAATACTCAAAAGACGAGTTTTAAGTATTTAGCACCAGCTCGCATTTGCCCGGGGACCCATAAATATTTTTTTGTACTAAGTAAATACTTGGCGTATTTTACTTCAAACACGACAATACCCACATTTAACTTGTGTTATTGTATTTATTGACTTGTGATAATTACTCATTGTGCTTTACATGTCATCATTTGTAAAGTTTGTGAATTACGAGTAATTTCGTTTTTTGCAGGAAGTTCAATTCATCTACAGTGCTTCCTAAAAGTGAATAAAATGAATTACAAATTGATTTTAAAACGACTTCACCTATCTACTGCTCCTTTCTATTTCCACTACTGCCAAGCCAGGCAAGAAAACCTATCGTTAAAAAGAATTTCCAAACAAAACTTTGTACATCAATTCTACATTGTAATTTTCTACATTTGGTTTTTGAGAATCAGGCACTTTAACCCATTTACTCACGCCATCAACAAACAAATTCTCCTTGGCGTTCTGTAAGCTTTTGCGTTACTTTAGTTGGGAGAATCAAGCTCTGAGTCGTGGCTTCTTTAAACATGATCAGATCCTGTCTTCTCATGAACAGATCGCCTTAATCTAATATGGAAAACTAATAAGAAGCTATTGATCAATGATGCGATAAAGGGTCAAGTTCTCGATTTGATAATTCCGAAAGATTGCAACACGAATAGTTACGAATTGCGTCTACCCTAATAAACCTGTAGCTTGCAGCTCCCTTGCACAGAATTTCACAAACGTCTAACGAGGTGACATGCTTTCTTCGAGGGTCTGACTCGCACAAATCGCCGAGTTGTGTGTGACAAACTCTCTGCGCTTGTCACGCATTCTTCCTTCCCAAACTTGCGCGACGCCCACAAAGAGAGTCGGTGCAAGGTTGAAGTCGAATAATTCCCTACAATGCGATCAAATTCTTGTGCTCCTGCTACCCCTCTCTTGTGCTCTTGCGATTTAGTGGCCCCAGGAGGGGTAGTCAGGTATACTAGTGGGGGAGGGGAGGTGCGAAGAGCTTTCAATTTCTTTTTTTAGGTGGGAGGGGGGTAGGTGAGTTAAAATTTGATGGACGAATCATTTCACAATGACCGTTTTGGGGGGTAAAAGATTTTGGGAAGAAATTTATTGGGGGTTTTGGGTCTGATGATGTGGCCTCCTCCGCACCTCCCGGTCGCTATTACACCCGAGTACCCCTCCCCTGGGACAAGTGGACAACTGTTTTCGCTCGACTTTCAAGTACTCACAGCTAGTTTGACCACGCGATCATCTTTTCATCCGCCATTCACTTATATTAAAATTTCTAGAACTGCATAGCATTTTTGCTTGTCAGGGCAACGACTGTTTCTGGAAGCAAAAAAGTGAAAGCGACAAACTATCTATTTCATGGCTCCCTAAACCTTAAAAGCCAAAACGGTACGCGATTAAAACGTTGCGTGACCAAGCCAGTATGAAGTCCCGTCTTTCTGTCTAAAATACTCTCTTTATCCATAAATTAAAAAAGGCCGTTTCTCCGCCGATATCTACTACTAACAAAACAGAATATTTATACTTGATAAGAATTTTTCTCGTTTCATATAAAATTAATTAAAATCCACAACTAGGTTGGAAAAAAATGCAGATATTTCTTTCCAAGTCCGCCGCCATGACTACGTAGGATTCAGAGGTAACCAGCCCCGACGATTCACTGAAAGTACCAGACTCCGCGCGAATATGTACGCCCTTCCGTGGACGGTAAGTAATGGGACCTAGAACAGCATACTTTGCCGCCGTCGACCCGGACCTGTGGCAGAAAAAGCACAATTATTTATTTTTTACTATGGTTGAGTGGGTCGAGTTCCATTTGGTCTGTGAAATAGTAAAGATCATGATTTGCTAAAGATATAGACCAAACCCTAGAACAGAGATTAATTACAGGAATGCCTTTGACCTCCGAATGCACTGGGAACGAGTATGGTTAGCTATTTATAGCAGTTAGTCTACCTTTCACTCAGGTTAGCCTAACTAGCGTTCCGGTTAGTCTCCTGTTAGCCTACTCGGTTAGCTCTTAATGTTTGAAATGGTAACACGATATATTCTTTAAAAATTCGCTTTCCGGCAGCCAGCTCTCTAGTGGTGTAGTGGTCACGAGACTCGCCCATGACCCAAATGACTCGGGTTTGATTCTGGTTCACGCCTTTTAAAATAGTCTTTTCTTTTTTCCTTGTTCAGAGAAAAATAAATTCAGAGCCATTCCTCCAATTAACGCCATGTAAACCCCAGTGTGCGATCATTCAAATGAAAGCTATTGAGCAGTACTTTCATGTGGTACTGTTTATTATGATGTACAAGGTGGTTATGTGGATGAAACCCTAGTGTGTGACCATTCAAATGAAAGCTATTGAGCAGTACTTTCATGTGGTACTGTTTATAATGCTGTACAAGGTGGTTCTAACTTTTACGTCTGTGGATAAAACCCTAGTGTGTGACCATTCATATGATAGCTACTGGGCGGTACTTCTGTAGGGTGCTGTTTACTTAAAGTGCCCATATCGTCAATTTTTTTTATTTTCTTATCTGATTCTATATATCACCCTATGAACTTCTGCGAAAGAAAAATTCGATTTGGATAAAATACAATCTTTTTTAGAAGTTTTAAAATCGTTCAAATTTGCCGCCATTTTGGTCCACCATTCGCACCAGTCTTCCCTTCGTTTTGAATGAGTTGTGACGTAGATTAAGGAACACGTGACTTTAGGCTTGACTCATCTCGCTTGTTTTATCTCTGTAAATGTAAGTTAGTAGCTCATACAAAATGCTGGAAAGGAGCATTTTGCATGGACTACGAAGCAAAATTTACAGAGGTAAAACAAGTGGGATAAGTCAAGCCTGAACTCACACGTTCCTGAATCTACGTCACAATTCTGAGCATGTCGATGCTGTGATCAGCGGCACGGGTCGACCGCAAGAAAATAGGATTTTCAGGTTTTTAAAACTTCATTAAAAGATCGCTTTTTATCCAAATCGAAATTTTTTTTCGCAGAAGTTCATTGCATGAAACATAGAATCAGATGGGAAAATAAAAATTTTGGTGATATAGGCACTTTAAGGTCATTGCAAAGTTTTAGCTTAAAGTGCGACAAATCAACTGAAAGCTATCTGTTCCATTCCCATGAGCACTTACCTAGACCCGTTCTCCCAACAGGCCGGTATCCAGGGTCCTTGGTCAATCGTATCTCTTCTATGTTGAAGATCGACTCGACTGAAAGAAAACCAGCATAATGTCAATTGTTAAGAAAACCAGCATAATATCAATAGATAGCTCGCACTGTTGTGGCCAGTTGAGCTCGAAAAACCAGCTGAGCCAAATAAGCTGATTGAGAAACTAGAGTCTACGAAGCCCTTTGTATGCAATGCGTGCCTCTCCAAATATCAAAAAGAGTGCTCAGGTACCTTATCGAGTGGTGTGGGTAACGGCATTTATTATTTACAAATCGCATTACTTTAGAAATTCACCCTATAAAAAAGCACAGAAATATAGAGAAATTTAGAACGAGCATACGGAATTAGGTCACTGGACAAAATTTGAAAATTTAAAACATGTCGGAAACTACAATGTACCTCACAAGACGCATTCAAAGCTGCGTCTTTTACACACATATTTGCTCTCCGACGAACACAAAATTCAACAGCTCACTTACTATTCCTTAATTCTCGAATGTTTTTGCCCAGACAGAAGAAGTAATCGTGTCTCATGGCATCCGAGGCTGATATTCTGTTCTTTACAACAAACTAGAATGAAAAAAGTCCACAAGTCAGCATTACGATACAAACCCACAGTTCCGCAAAGACCACTAACACAGGGCCCTTATTTCAAATTTAGGAGAAGCGTAGGAGCGTGTTGTGAATACTTATCACTGTTGTAATTAGTATTTTTTTCTTTCTGTTCGTAAATTGAGTAAGTAGAAACACCGGTGCTGTAAGTAGCGTGATTCACAAAAAATTAAAGAAAAAAAAGTAAATTTTGGCCAGTAGGAGGGGCGCTTATTCGAGGAGAGGCGCTACTTCGAGGATTTACGGTATCAACTCTGGGATTCGCTGTAATCTTGTGAATGCCTAACCAACCAAATCGTGACAGGATCGATTTGTTATGAAAGGAATATAATTTTTTTCCTCCGTCGCTCACCTCAACAAATCTTTCAAGTAAGTCTAGCCCTGAATTATCGAGTCTAAAAAGATGAGAGAATAGCAAACATTAATAATCATGATATTACGAGAAAGTGACGTTACGCAACTTGAAATCTGGTTACAAAAGCATTGTAGTTGATCTCCAAGAGGACAAGCCACCGCCGGTACAAAGCGCGCGAAAACGGGCAGCTTGAGAGAAGCGCGGGAAAACATATACTGTTAAGTGACGTATCAAGTGTGCAGCCGGTGGCAAAAGCAGGAAAAAGCGCGGGAAAAGTCACATGAACCACATTACAATATATGACCTTTGCTGTGATTGGTTAGATGATGCTAAACAGGCTTGTTTTAACCAATCATAATGCTGGTCAGACGTGATAAAAAGACAGCAAGCAAATCATTATTTTCGAAAGTTATTCCTGAAGAAAAAAGTTCTGCAATGCATAGACTGTACCTTGGCGAGTGATTTATAAGATGTTCCTTTGGATAATATGGAAACCTTCCTGAAAAGGCAACAAAATAGACAAATAAGCCACATAGCCGAGCTTCTGACATGAATAGAGCAATAGAAGTATTTACCCGAGAGAAAAATTTCATTACTTGTGATTCCTGGCCAGCTATCCTCAGTTGGTGTTCCCAGAGTCTGAAAAAAGAAAAAAACACAGATACATGTATCACAATAGGCCTTTTGCCTCTGTGTCAAATTGAGTCTTCGTGTAAAACGAACTCATTTTCATATGAAACATTTTGCACGAGGCCTCGTTTTGAAACAGTGTCACAAGGTAACTTGGAAGTGACGTATTGTTGAGTCAGTCTACGATGGCTTCTGTTTCTTAGCAACCAATTGAAATATGGTCGGAACACACGCGAGTAGTCACGTCAGCGTGACGCGTGACTCGTGACTTATCTGAGTCACAAATACATGTACTTAATAACGCTTTCCTCACCTTGAAAATTAAATGAAGTTGATCTTCCACGGTGGAGCCAGGAAAGAACGGTCTGCCTGTAGCCATCTCAAAGAATATACACCCTACACCCCTAAACACAGAGAACGACTTCGATTGATTTGGTGTGGGAAGAAATGTTGTGTTTCAAGGTTACGCCATAAATCAGCTATATTATCGTGACTTGCTATTGTCAGGAAGTCATTCAGGAGTTTATTTTTCCAAGATTTCTTACCACATGTCGATTTGAGTGGAATACTCCGTTGACCCCAGTAATACATCTGGTGGTCTATACCTGCGAATCAAAATTTTACAATTTATTTTTAGTGAATGCAATGAAAACCAACATGTATGAACCACTATGATAGCATCGGAAATGTTTAATGACAACTTAAGTCTACATATGAGCCAAGCTTATCCCGGTTCCCTTACCATGAAGCGACTAGGAATATTTATACTCCCCCCTGGATGGAATGCCAGTCCATCAAAGGGTCACCCCCAGCATTGAATTTGCTAGTACCCATTTATACACCTGGGTGGAGAGAGGCACTGTGAGAGTAAAATGTCTAATTGCCCAATAACACAACACAATTGTCCCCGCCAGGACTCGAACTTGGACCACTGGATCCGAAGTCAAGTGCACTAAGCATGAGGCCTTCCAGATGACTGTTTACCCCAAAACTTATGCACTAAGGCAGACACGCTTGGCTAGCTGTTTACAACTATGTCATATCATGCAATTCACTCAGAGATGCACACTTCTAGAACTGTGTCCTAATTTGTGTGCAGTTCAATAGATGTCTCTGTATTACTGCGACAATTTGTGTGCAGTTAACTAGATCTGTCTCTGTGTTACTACAACTCAAATATACTAATTACAGTTGTACAATTTAAACCGTGAAAATTTTAAGCACATACCATAACGTTACAACTTCATTAGAATATGTTTTAGTGGGCACAGACTTTGCTCTTGCAAGTCCTGTAAAACATAAGGAGAAATACAAAATGTTAAAGAATGAAGTACCTGTAATGAAATCTGATAACATGATATTGTGAAATTAACACTGACCACAGCAGGATTGCCTATCCAACTAAGTTTGACTTACATTTAAATGATTAACAGTGTTCCTAGAGCTACAATGTAGAGAAAGGTACTGTGAGAATAAAGTGTCTTCTCCAGTCTGAACAAAACACATTTATTTAATAATAGCTCTCTGCACGTACTGCGGGCCTATGATGATAGATAATAAATTACTGACCCAGTCGGTACCCACTCTGGAGTCCAATACGACAAACCAACCATCCGCATTATCTCCCTGTGTACGGGTCATACTTACAGGTGTATATATACTTTCTTTATTAAGTAAATGGCTATTACTTGTGATTATCACACTCACCAAAGTCTGCCAGTTTTAACTCTCCCTTATCATTTATTAAAAGATTCTGTGGTTTGAGATCTCTACAAGAAAGAAAATCAGTTATTTGGATTAGTATCATTGAATACGCAGCTCAATTTTAAGTGTCTGTCTGTTTGTATTCTTGTCTGCCTGTCTGTGTATCTGTATGTTTACCTGTCTGTCTGTCTGTCTGTCTGTCTATCTATCTATCTGTTGGTCTGTTTGTCTATCTATCTGTTGGCTGGTCTTTTGGTATGTCTGTCTGGGGTGCAATTTGGAAATGTATTACTTTAGGAAAAAGTTATGTTATACTGTATTTTGAATTTGCTGAACTTTTTTTCCTTGTAGAGTGAATATTAAGAATTTTGACAAAGAATTTTATTAATAAAAGTAATTTCAAGTTAAAATTTGAGAAGAAACAATGCACAGTAAGCAAAAATAATGTTACATCATCACATGTACCTGTGAAGAACTTTTCTGCTGTGACAGTAATTAAGTCCTCTTAACAACTGGAACAAGAATATCTGTCAAAAAATTAAATTTTGACAATGTTCAATTAATAATAAATTTAATCATAATTAATCATAACTAATATTATAGCAATATTTAATTATTATAATCAGTAATAATAATCATTATTTTTTATGACCTGCTATAATTAATAAACTAATGAGAAAATAATTAATGGTAATTACTAGTCATTCTTGCCAATACTTAAGTTAGAGTGGTTATTAGTGATGGAGGTTGTACAAGAAAAAAAACTTTAATTCACTTACTCTGACATTGTTCATACTCATTATTCCTCCACAATCATCCATATATTGTTTGAGATCTTTTTCCTGATAGCAGAGTAAAGAAATTCTTAAGAGTGTATACAACCAATCAAAAGAATATTTAATTTGTCATCATCATGATCATCACGTCTCGTCACACCAGTACAATGTACAGTACATGGCTATAATTACAGCACAACATTTCATTGTGCAATGTAACACAACCATGCATGCATCCTACATGTAAATTGCTCAATGTTCACAAGTTATTAATTTTCATGTTTAACAGTACTTACCAAAAATTCAAAAACTAGCGTCAGAGACTTAGGCGTGTGCACAATGTCGTGGAGGGTGACAATATTTGCATGCTTCAAATCTTTCAAAAGCGAAACTGAAAGAAGAAAATATTGCTTATTTACAACCCATTAAATTTTGAATCAATGATAATATTATTTTTCTTCTTTGTAGTTGTTGTAATATGGTTCTAACTTTTAGGTCTGTGGATGAAACCCTAGTGAGTAACCATTCAAATGAAAGCTACAGATCAGAGGATCTGTTTATTATGCTGTACAAGGTGATTCTAACTTTTAAGTCTGTGGATGAAACCCTGGCGTGTGACTATTTCAATAAAAGCTACTGAGCCATACTTTCATGTACATAAACAGAACATATTAGGCAAAAAGTGTTGTTAAGTAATATGAAGCATGTGAAGCTCATTTTAAAGTTGATGGTAAACAAATGGATTAACACAGACATCACTCACCTTCTCTGATAGCTGTACAAGGGGCACCTTCCTCGTGTTCCAGCCTAATTTCTTTTAATGCGACTAAATTATCCGTAAGCCTGTGAAAGAAAAATGGCCATTTGTAAACTCTAAACGTCTGTACAAGTATACATGTATATTAACCAGCATGAATAAAAATCACATCATCAAGAGAAAGTGAAAGCTCCTCCCCTTATCTACATGTATAATAATAAGCACTAGTCTTCAAAACACAAGAGTGCGACATTCTGTGGATAATAAAACAAAATTTACAGCAATAAAAAAGGTTTACTCTTACATGTACATGTATGTATGTATTTAACATGCCATCTAACAGGGTATGAAAAAAAAAACAAATTATGCAGAAATTTCCAGGGGGAAAAACACAGAAAAATGGTGTCGATTAAGCGGAAAATGTTCACACTGGAATTTGTGGAAATTTCAACAGCCAACAAAATTGATGATAGAGCCTTTTGAATGTATTGAACAACAGTGAAATGAAAGCACTTTAAAGTCGACTTAACCACAATTTAAGCTCTTTAATAGAATGCAGCCACATCATTTTTGCCAACTTTGACATATGCTTGATCTTTTTATGGTATTTGTTGACAAGTTTTTCTTCATTTACATGTACACACTTTTTCCATAGCATTTTAGCTCATTTTACATGCAGAATTTGTTTTAATGTTTGTGAAATGTCCGTAGCTTAGTAGCCAAGCATTTTCCACTGAAATAATTTTCAGGCTCTCTTCCTAAAGTAAGTTGGAACGCCTGGACTTTCCAAATTTGTCACAAATGAAATGGTGTGTTAATTACCGTACCAGTAGTCACTAATT